>KK115512.1:120348-151111 GCA_000611955.2 Stegodyphus mimosarum
ATATGAATATAATAATATATATAAATGAAGATACTGTCACAAAAATATTTTTCTATAAACACTTCACTAAAGTATTGAACCTACTGAACTCAAAAGGCGAGAATCAAATAATCGTGTACGGAATCCTAAAATAAGAATCTTTTCTAATAATATTAACACGTGTTTCATATTATCGAAGTAACACGAATATAACCAAACGTCGAGATATCAATGAGTCTGTTTCAATCTACACCAATCTCCACTTTATTTATGCAAGAACAAACCAGAGCTTAGTAGCATAACGCACGCCCATATTTGTCACAGCAAACGTATGAACTATATTTTGGTGCAATCTAGTATAAACAAACGAGCAGACCCAATGAGCCGAATGCGTTGATCTAAACCAATACATTTTTATGTTTGTTTATTAGTCATATGCGTAGAATTTCTCCTTATTTTCGGTTCAGTGTTTTAATGTTCACTGTTTTTAGAATAGCGCAATTTTAATTTTGCTAACAATTTGAACGTAGGCCATTCTTCATCTTGAGGCCCTAGGCTGAAGTCTAGTTGTGGGTCCAATTAGCATACTGCATATTTATATATATAGCATAGAAAATATTTTTAAATTGCTAAATTGTACAATATTTAATGTGCTAAATACATTGCAAGTATTTAATATGTGAATTATCTTCTATATTTTAAAATCTTGTTTTGCCTTTATCAGAGTAAGGTAGATCCTGATTTGAACTGTGATAAATAAGCAACATAAATTTTTTATTCAATTTTATATCTGATTCATTTTACAGATTTTGTATAAATATTTAATATCCTACCTCTTTTCTGCATAATTATTATTTTTGTAAATACAAATATATGTAACTTATATCTTGTACATATTCATGTAAATAAAGTAAACTTGTTATTAGAAACAAAAAGTATTCCACTTTTTGTAATATTTATTTCTGTTTACATGCCAGTCTTTACATAAATGATAGTTTTATTCACTTGATGAATGTATGTTAAAAATTTACCTAACTAATCTACATAAAATACTTATTTTCAGGTAAGTAAATATACAATACTCTGAAACCTTCATGTAACATCTGATAGAAATCAAATTCTTGATTTTGCATTCATTTGTACTTTTAAATTATTCATTTTATTTAATGAATATTGTTATAAAGTGGTGCATCAACAAGTTTAATTATCTAACTTGAAACCAATCATCTAATATAGTTTTAAAGCAGCTCACTATCTTGCTTTTTAGTCAAAATCAATACATCAGAATCACAATATGCAGTTTATCAGATCATTTATTCCACTTCAAATTAATTGCTATTTAATACTTTTTTTTATGTTTTCTTGATGGCTCATATTGATATGCGATTACAAAACTTAGTTTTAGGACAATTTAATCTGAACTGAGGATTTATATTCATTGGAAAATCTGGAATGTTGAGAAAAATATAACTTTTTACAAAAACACCAGGGAAGTTAGAGTATAGATCAGTTCTACCATATAAAAAAACTCTGTAAAACAAATGTAATATTTTTTCTTTCCTTTCTTGCATATTTTATACATGTGCTACAACTATCTTGATCCACAGCTTTCTTCTCAACCAGCTAGTGAACTATCCTTCATTCTAGGAAATGCTATTATATTACATCTCTCCTTTTAGATGCATAACAACCCTTTAAAAATTGTGTAGTTGAGAAATTATTTACTCTTCGAGGCTGCACCTTATATAATTAATACAGAAGTTACAACAGCATTCAGTTTCTTGATTTCTTACTTATAAGCTAAGGCTATATTCTTCAGACTAGAATTGATAATAAACCATTTGGCAACCTAATAAGAACCTGTATGATTCTTTTCATTCCATCAGCATAAAACAGATGGTTATTTTTTGATAAATACATGACAAAAATCTGTTCTAGATCAGAATCTTATGAAAATGGATGCAAATACATTCTACAAATTAGATACTCTTATGATTTTATGGGAAATCAATAGATAAATTTCTATACTCATTTCTTGAAAAATAAAGTTGTTACCACTGCTAAAAAGTAAATTTATCAGAACATTCCATTACTAATGGTTATAAATTTACTGTATCTCCATTCATTTGAAAATTGTTACCAACAGATACTGTAGATGTATATACCATCTTAATCCTCAATGAAAATACAAAATCAATACATCATATCAATATATAGCAAATTCTTGGTAAGAATTTGCTGAGGATAAAGATATCTATAAACTATCTACCAACCAGCTCATCATCAAAAACAGCACATCTTTGGTTTAAATACTTTTCCGAGCATCCACACACTTGATGACTGAATGGAATAGAACCAATCAACCAAACCTTGGCATAAAAATAGCCTTGAAATTGGAAACGTGCTTGAAATGACCACGAAACCATGTCAAAAGAGACCTCCCCTTTAACTTTTCATAACTGGATGCTGATCTGAGTATAACAACCCTGCAGAGAGCAGTAAAAGAAGACTAACTTGATCAAACCATCAACCATCTTTTCAGATTTCTCCCTGGGGAGTTACCTGAAAACTCTACTCCTCACGTTCCTACATGGAATAATTCCTGCAATAACTGGATAGAGTTGCACAGAAATTGCTATTGAACGCCAGTTGGCAACCAAGTATCTAAATAAAAAAAACCCATTTTAACTGCAGGGGATGAAGAAGAGAGGTTGTCTGTGAAGTTCCCACTTTTTTTAAACATGGTTTCAGCATATCAGCACGAAATATGTTAATGAAAGTTGGCCTAAAATATTTTAGCTTATTTTTAACAACAGGTGCTCCCTTTACTTTAAGTAACATGGCTATAGATAGTCGTAATGCTTCATTTTCAGGTGTCATTTTTCAGCACTATTTTTTTAATTTCAGATCGCTATTCCACTGATGTACAAATTGTGCAAGCTTGGTTTCATTAACTTATTAGGTATTTATGCACTGTGCATGTCTTCCTAAAAATGAACAACCGAGTGCCATTATATTTCAAGACGAGTAGTCGGAAAAATATTTCTTGATCATGCATAAAGGTAACTTAGTATGCAAGAAGGTTACTAAAAAACTTCCCCTGATATGTCAACCCATAACGGCCTATCCGCTCAACCAATCAAAATGAAATTTCAGATATTGTTATTTGAAGGTATTCACTGAAGACTGTCATGATTTAAAATGAAAGAGCTCTCACGGTTATTGTTACAGTGAGAAAATTTTCAAATGGCTACATGCATATTTTTCCTTTTCAAATTCACTGGTGAAATGAAAAACCAGAAATGGCATTGAAATGATGTATGATGAAAATTGCCTGCAAAAAAGTATTTTAAAGGAGTAGTGGCAACACAAGAATGGAGAGGGAAAAAAACTTAATGGAATTGTAAGTTTTCAATGTACTCAGCTTTGCAGATGATAACATGTTGCATGTGGGAAATGGTTAACAACAATGATGAATGCAGCATCGCAAGAGGAATCTGTATAACTTTATTTTGTGGCATCTTTCAATATTGATAAATCTTATGGATTTCATGTGTACACCTTAGATTTCAGATAACTCCACGAACCAGAAGTTCATTGCAGTGGTTGGTTTATTTGATTATGGCACAAGCCGTAAGAGCTATCTGCCTAAGGGGAGGGATGCCTTAGTGTAAGACTTTCTTAGACAAACTGGCTCATATACCCATTAGGCAAGGGAAAAATGCCCATGCAGCTAGCCCACTCACCGGGATTTGAACCCTTTCTGAAAATGACAACTACTCAGCATTCAGTGGGCTCCCTGGCCACAGTAGGAAGATGGGAGATCTCCACAGTACTGTTATAGCACTTGCAGAATATATATGGTGATGTGTGGAACAGCATCATCTTGCATCCATGCGATTTACAATATTTTGTTGTAGCAATTCTGGAAATGCATAATTCTGCAACATTGTTTTATACCAAGCACGTTTTCATACCTGTAGAAGTACCCTCTTCGAAGAAGTATCGGCCGAGAGCAAATATGCTTGCAGTGCCACACAATTACTTTAGCTTCATCTAAAGGCACTGGTGCCAAATTGTGGGGATTTTCATCAGCCTAGTGAACACATTTCTTGGAGTTTACATTTCCAGTTAAGGAGAAATGTACCTCATCTATCCATAATACCCGCAACGTCCATCAGTTATCTTCATTATATATGATGCAAAAAATTTGTAAAGTCGACAGGCTGTTGCCTATCTCCAGGTTGAGACATCTGGATGCGCTGAAATCGATATGAAAACATCTGCATAACAGTGCAGAAGCTTAACAACTGTGATTTTCAGTATATTCTAAACTACAGGCAACACTTCTTGTAGTATGCAATGGACCTGCAGTAATCGTATTATGCACCTTCAACAAGGTCATACAGTTTCTTCAAATTTTTTTACCAAACTGTGTACATTTTTACAGAGCACTGGCCTTGACTTACGATTTTGCAGATAAACTTGCACTGCTATGGAAGCTTTTCCCCCCTTCAGATAAAACAGCTTTATCAGTTCCACTCGTTGTTTTTCTGTAAGTGTCATCATGTTTGCACATTCAAAAACCTGATTGGAAAAGCAATATTCCCACACTGCTTATTAAAGGTTTCTCACAAACAAGGCTTAGCACATGGTTTTCTGTGACTGGTACCTCTACTGTCTATCCTTGTAAATTATACAAAATGTAACAATGCACTTTTTCTCTGTTGCCATTGGCCCTTTATAATGCTCTTTTTTGCAAATGTTTTACACCAATAATTTTCATCATACATGTATTGCTCAAACATCACTTACGGTCTTTCAATGTGCTGATCAATTTGTGCAAGAAAAAAGTCTCAAGTGCATATCTTGAAACAATATCTGAAATTTCATTTTGATCAGTTGAGCAGCTACACCACTAAGGGTTTTCATATATTGAAGCTTTTTATGGCTACCCTGTATATACTTTGCTATGAATCTCTCTCTTACTTATAAAATGCAACATGAAGAAACATTTTACTTCACTATGTGCTGCTGATGAAACTGAAGGTCAGCTCTAGATCGATAATATACAAATTAAACAACACCATAGATATCCTGCTGCAAGTTTTCAACAAAAAACATAATATGATGGCTTTATTAATTTTATATTGAGAATTGCAAAATAATCCAACATTTGGTAAACCAAAACAACATCAATTCAGTGCTGCTAATATAATATAAAAGAAAATTGTTAAACTGGATTCGTTTGTCAAGATGTATTATTTGGCACACTGAAAGATTATTAATAATGCTAAGTGTCAGCAACATCAATTAAAATATTGAAAATCTTGTTACACGATTACACATCCAGTCATCTCTCAGCACTTGTTACAAGCAATTAGATATGCAGCATGCTAATTTAAAATGATATTGAAACCGCTTCAGATCAGGCTCTTCATTTGCTTACATTGTTGATGCTGTCACAACCTTTACCATTCCTACCACATCATAATTTTTACTATTTACGAACTATTTATAAATGGTTCTAATTTCACATTACATGCCTTGATAAAGAATAATAATTTACAAGGTTCTTTAACAATGCATTTAATTAGTTTTGTTAATATCAGTTCTTAAATATTTGGAAAATTAGAGGTTAAAACAGCCAGATTATTAAAATATTTATGCAATGAATTTAATTAGTTTAATATCAGTTTTTAAACCTTTGCAGAATCAATTATTGGCTAAAAAAGCCAGACTATGAAACCTTGCAATCTGAATTTGAGCAAAATTCACAGACAAATGAGTTTACTTTTCCACATCTCAAGTAAAACAGCCGTTATTACATTTGCAACTAAGCCCTTAGATATCTAAGAGCATAAAATGCATTCTTAAGTGATATAACTACTATTAATTACTGAAATACATATGGATTATAATTAAATGCTATTTCAGCATTTTAAACATTCTTAGCTTAAGTACTGCATACTTTTAACTAAATGGCAATGCTTCCAATTTAACAGTTCACTTTCTATCTACCATTTAAATTTGCTATTATGCACTTGATATTTAAATTAAGTTACAACACACATATTTAGTAAAATTCACAGACAAAGTGATTCTGTACGTACAAGAGGAAATCAATAATTTAAGAGACGTTCTGAATAATAATACACCAATTCACAAATAGTTTTTATTAATACAAATAAAATTACAAAATTCAAGTTAACGAAATAAGACTTCTAGGCAAAAAATAAAATTAGTGATATTTTACAAACTAAATGAACAGATCGTGGGCTAATTTAAAATACCGCAAAGTAAATGCTCTTCAAAACAGTAACATGTTCTGTATAATTTTTAGTTCATTAAAAAAAACTATGTGCTTTCTCAACAACTTGAACAAATTGCACCTTTCTTACATTATGTATGCAAATGTATCACGTGGTATCTTTGTAGCTCATTTTACAAAAATATATTTACACTGTAAACAGTTTAGTTTAAAAACATTAGTACAGCATTAGAAGATTAAAATTTTACAAAAAACAGAAAATCTTGGAAGTTTAATTTAGATGTTTGTACTTTGTAAACAAATCGTAAAGGACTCTTAATGTTGATTTCAGATCTATATTCACAATATCTGAAAAAGAAAGAAAGAAAATGTTAAAAAATAAAATATCATTAACTGCCTTTTCTTGACGAAATACAATTTAAAAATTAAATTGGCTTGATTTTTGGCATACTTATTTGTAGTGAGCATAAGTTTAGAAAGTTTTATGATCATACTGATTTGTTCACTGTCTTACATTTTATTCAGATTATTTGCATTTTCTTTGGGGGGGGAGGGTAAATAAAATTAAGCTTGTTGTAAATTTGTATATTTTTTCTCCCACTGATTTAAATACTATGATATAGTATCCATTTCAGTGTCAGCACTAGTAAACAGTTTAGCATAACCTCACTTTTGCAACAATATAAGACAGCATTTTGAAATTTTCCATTAAATTTAAGATAAACTATTTAACATAAATAATCAAAATGTAAAATAATAATAAACCTTAATTTATCTTCAGTTATTAGTATTTTTTTCAATTTTAATATACTAAAAAGTAGAAAGCTTGGCATCCGTATAAACAAAAGTGTAATTTCACGGATTTCTTATATTTTTTTAAATATTAATTTATTTCTATTTCAACTAAAATGAATTTCATTGCTTAGTTTTGATGGAAAAGGCATGCTTGGTATTATGCTTAGGAAAATAATATTTTACTTTGTTTTAACAACATAATCTTTGTTGAAACAAAATGGCTCATCCACACCTGACTGAATACGACTAGTGAACACTGGTACTTTGCTCTGGCTCAATTCCTGGTGAACAGGCTAGAGGCATGAGTTTCCATGATCCCCTATGAGTTATGTGAATACAAGCTAGTTTACTTTGAGCAGATAGATATCCTTATTTACTTTGACATAATCTACTAATAAATCTAATCCTTGAACAAAGTACAATAAATATAAAAATGAAATGGTCCTATTTAATCCAGATATTTGATGTTCTTAATGTGCCATTATATAACAAAATATCAATATAATAGTAATGATATTAAGTAAGATGTTAATATAAGACCTAATGTTTTGATGTAAACTTGCGATAAACAGCTAGACTCTAATTGTACTGAGCACCTATGATCTAGTTTGGCCCATTTCTATCTGATCATTTTTAGAATTAGGATAGCTTTGGATACTTTATTTATGAAGTAAACACTTTTAAGATATGGAAATTGATTATTTAATTAATTTATTCTTGAACATATTAAATTAATCAAATTTATTATTAACCAGTAATTACATTCTTCAGCAAAAACAAATATAAAATAACAGCAACATATATCCATAACTGTTGATTTTCCAACATTATATATTGGTCATCAAAACTACAGGATAATGACAAAAATAAAAAGATAATTGATACTTAATGAAAAGTATTAATAGCAATTTGTACAAAAGCATTAGTTAATATAAATTACAGTGTTTGGCAATTGAATATTCATGAAATATTGAAATTAAAACCAAATTTATGGAAACTGAGAAATGACAGAAAAATAAAGTCACCTCTTGTAGAAGAAATTTTTCTTTAATGCTGTGTATGGTCACCTTGAACAGATATGCATACCTCACATCTTGATTTCATAGACTTTACCAAAGTGTTGATCATGTATTGTGGAATTGCATGCTACTTTTCTAGAATCGCACTTTTCAGCTCCTAGAAGATATGGGGAGGAACTTGGTTCACTTAAAATCAGTCCCCCTAAGGCATTCCCCACATACTGAATTGGATTCATGTCAGGAGACTTATGTGACCAATCCATTCAAGTGATATCTTCTGTTTTGTAAGTAGTCTGACACCTGGGTTCCAATATCTCGTCTACATATCTCCGAGCAGTTAAGAACCTCCTTGAAAGATATGCAGCTTAATGCGGTCATTTGTCATGATTCCTTCCCAAACAATTAAACCGCGGTCGCAGAAACTGGATATTTCATGGACAAGGGAAAGCAAGTTGCTTATTCATTACTCTCTCCAAATCAAAACATATCTAGAATCACTGTTTAGACTATATCTGAACCCGCCAGTAAACAATACTCAGGCCCAGTTGTCTTGGCTCCATTGAACATGACGATGGCACCAGTTTAAACGGCCCCTCAGGAATGGGGTTAGTGGGACTCAAACATTGGTTTTCTCACATCAGTCTAACCTTGTTAAGCCTTCGTGCTGCAGTAAAATGGTTATTTCAAGTTTCTGTGGCAGCCTGAAGGTCTAAAATCAAATCTCTCGTAATTGTTTTGCAGTTCCTTCATGCTGACAATAGAAAAAGGTCTGATGCCATTGTTGCTCTTGGTTGCCCTTGAGCAGGCTGTCTATCAACTGATCTAGTGCTTAACAAGTGGCTCCAAACTCCTGATATGACACTATGAGGGATATTCAAGTTTGATTCTACCAATTATTCTCCACTTTTCACCTTCACTTAAATCATGCCTTTGAGCCTCAACTACTGAATACTGATCACCCTCAGAAACCACATTCACTTTAAACAACACTGCAGACCAGAATCCCAACATGTGTCTATCGTGTATTACATTGTCAATCACTAAATTTACATTTTTTCGATGCTAACATATGTCCAGAAGTGCAATTTTGTGTTCAATTGTACTTAATTTACATAAATAATTACAGAAGTGGGCATTGGTTGTAATATTAACTTAGTGAGCATATTTTTTCTGACTATCCTTTAATTTTGATCACCAGAGTAATTCTCAAGTAACACATTTGCTGTTTCATTTTTTAACAACTAATAAATCCTGCTCTCAGTTTAGTTACTGATTTTTTGCTTTTTTCTATCAAAGTCCAAAAAAATTAAGCAGGTTGGATATGACAAAATAAGAGAACAGAACAGAACAAAATGGGAAAAGACAAATTATAGTAAATGAATATAGGTACAGCAATTAGGAAACATCACAGGAGTCTAAAAACTAAATTATCAAGTAGCACGGAACATGCAATCAAAGAATTTTACTAATTATATTTGCACCTTGCTTCCAAATATTTCCAGGAATTTTCATAATTATCTGCCGAAATACGTTTTAGCAGCTTGAATAAACTAATCATTTGGATAACTATGGCTCTACTGTATTTAGAAATTGTCACCCTTACTATGAGGGAAAAGGACTAAATATACACTATTATAAAAAAATGATGGATATGGTTTTAGACAGCTTTATTAGAAAAATTATTCAAAGTATTAGCTTAATAATTTATACTGCAAAATAAACACTAAAGTTCAAATTATTTTACTACATATTTGTAAATTTCAACATTCTCCCTCCGTTACCGTACAGATATTAAAGAGGAATTATGTTTTCATACATGTACCTTAGATTAGGTCTGGTGTGACTGCAACATCAGTAAATAAATTATGCCTTTTGTAATAGGTATCGTGACCCTTAAGTTTGCCAAAATTTGAACTGAAAAGTTCTATCATACTTAAATTCAGTAAATCACGATTTGCACTGTGCTCTTCTTTTCAGACTGCCGGCATCTTCATGCAAACTGGTTGGTTTAGAGCAATGGCATATTACCACTGAGCAAAGTTTACCCATCTCAACATTATCTTGCCCATCCCTTACAATTAAACCATGGACACTTCCAAATTACCTTGGTATTGACTAACTAAATAGATTTACTTATGATATACAATGACATGATAACTTGAACTCCAGTCAGTCTTCTCAAATCATCTTGTATAATTATAAAGAATGCCACCAGCCAACATACAGTTTTGATGTATTTTCCTACCAGATTTCTTAATAACAAAAAGAACTGTTCTGCATTGAATTCCCCTCCCCTTTTCTCTCCCCATTCTCATGTTACATATGGGTCACGCTGCTTTAAAAAAAATCATACTTAAGAGCTACAAAATTCCATTTCCAGATTTGCAAATAACTATCAAATGTTTATTTAACTATAACCAGCCTTAAAGACGAGTAAATCTTTAAATGTAACATAATAAGATTTTACATAAACTTACTGAACCTTACCTATATTGAAAAATGGACTACCTAATGTTACCTAACCATAAATTCAACCTGTAATGTAATTAAAATGTAAGATTTGTATGCTAATGCTCATTCTCTCTTTATTTGTTCATGTATGCAAAGCTAGAAAAGAAATCCATTATGTTTACAAAATTTTGTTAATTACAACTGATGTACTTGTTTGTACTAATGTTAATCCCAACAACACAATGGTAATTAACATTAATGGTAAATTAACATCTATCAATTTTATGGACCTTAATATGATATTTAAAATTGAATTAGATTTCTCTTTCAATTATTTTTTTATATCAAACAACATTTTTGAAAAAATGCATATTGTTTCATGGTTTGCTTCCTCATGCCATTTTGCTATCTGGATTGCATTTTACTTCAATGTGGATTCTTTCATTCCCAGAAGTTGGTGAGATTTTCATTCCATTTTTATTTTTCTTTATGTATTAATTTACGATTTAATCCCTGTTTGATATTTTATTATTTTGAAATTCTTATTTAGTAATCTACCAATTACTGTTATTTTTTAATTCCTACCATTTTGAAATTTTCCCTTTGCTTTTGAAATGTTTCTCCCTTTCTTCTACTACTTCACGCCTTTGTTTGCCACTGTTTTATGTTTTACCCAGTTGTTCTGAAATGCCATCAGGAAACATATGGTTTTGTAAGTTTCGTCTGACGCCTATGAAATTTTTTTCATTATCATTTTTTACTTAAATTCAGATTTCAAAACATTCCCAAATTTATACAGGCTAAGAATAATTGTATACCTTTCGTTTGTTTCCAGAATTATACATCATAACACATCTGAGCCTAATGGAACACATATGCTCAATACAAGGCTTCTCTTATTTTAGAAATAAGCTCTAATGTTGTTTCACTTAGCTACTAAACTAACTTCTGTCGATTATCATATCTCATAACTAAAAATTTTGCTTATGTCTAGTTCCATAGTAGTAGCATTTGGGGAAGGGGGGATATGAAGACTATTTCTACGACTTTTAAAGGTCAACAGTTTCATTTATTACTGTAATAAACTGATCTATTGAAATAAATATAAATTTACTATTGTAACAATAACAAATTTTATGTACTTATGAGATGAGTGCCAGTATGTTTTGAACAGGTTACATATGCATATTCCAATGACATTTTTTAGCAGACGCAAATAGAAACTGGCCCAAACTGAATTTGAGTGCTTAATTGTAAATTTGGATGAAACACAATCCCTTGCAGATAAACCAATTCATTCAAATTCTTTGGTAACTGGGTCTGAAAGGGATGATTTTGCTATCAAAGAATTAGAGGCTTGTAATAAATAAAAGTGCTAGAAATTACCTTCTGGTCTTGCTCTAGGCTTCTGTAATCCTGCATCCATCATAAGCTCAAAAGCAAATGCAACATTATGCACTTTTTGATCAAATGTTGTAGGTGTCAGGTTAAAAGAATATAATGGTACAAAGTATCCTTCTAGTAAGCCCATGAGAAGCGTTAAATACAGCCCATCGTGGAACTAAAAAAAAAAAAAAGAGCAATGTAGTAGACAAATAAGAGACATGCAGGATTTGCTTAGTCTTTAATTTAATATACATATTTAAATAATGCTAACAATGTGATATGAATATAAATTTTGTTCGATGCTTAAGTTTATCATCACTCTAATGCAATAATTAAAAATATTGAATAAATGTTTAAAAGGATAAGGAATGCAGTAAATGAAAGGCATATCTACAAACCTGAGTATCAAGATCTGTTACTTCAAGATTAATTTTATTTAAATGCTTGTTTACAAATGTCACCAGTGACTATAAAAGAAATATTAATTTAAATAAACCTCCAAAATATTAAATCACTAACACAATGCACAAATACAGAAAATACTAAATTATTAAAATAATATACATGCACACACAAATATGTGAAAAATTCTTTTTTCCTCTTTATTAACTGAAAGCTTACTATTCAATAAAATAATATCATAGCATTAACATACATTATTTAAAGTTAACTTGAAATGCAAGCATCAAAAAATATTAAAATTAAGACAGTTAAGTTTTACTAATTGTTAAAATTTCAGTTGACTTCTAGTCTATCCTTTTTGGTCCCTTACAGTATTTACTCAGACCAGAAAGTTATGCAAACTGAATAGCATGCAATTTAGTTTAAAAGCAGATGGTTAATTTTAACCATAGCAGCTCCCATCTTGTCTGCTTATGTTACCTGCAGCATATGTGACGAAGATACCGAGAAATGTTGACTGTGCTCAATAAGTTATTTAAAGACTTAGTCACATCTATTCCATTCCAGCTGCTTGTAGGTTTGACATTCAGGCCACAGTTGCAAATACTGGAATCATATCATTAACCTGCTTAGCAAATTTTATGTGAGAGAACTTGTTCCTTCATTATTTTATGATCTGTAAAATCCACTAGGAGTGGCTAATAAAGTTATTTGCTGACTCTGCGACTGAATTATACACTATGCTAATTGCAAATAGTATCAGAGGTGATAACTCATGAAGTGTCTAAATGACTTCCGTGTGCAGGCATTAGATGATAAGCAGGAGAAGGTGGTATGCCATAAAAGTTATAAAATAACCATGAGAAAAAAATCAAGACATCCAAAATTAAATAATTATCTTTCCTCTTTCCATATATATCTATATAAACAATACATTGAATCTAAAGCAAGACTGAATCTAAATAAGAAAATCTAATTATAAAGTTTTAAAAAGAATTTGGTGGTAAAAAAGTAGTGCTGGATTATAAAATTAAATAATAAAATAGATATAAAGGGATGTAAAAGCTTAGGATTTATATCTGAAGCAAAGCATGGATTTACTGCACAATTTGGTCCTCAAGAATCCTAGTATTCTAATGCAAATGGATATTGTAATGTGCACACTTTTTGAATTATTTCGAAGCACATCTGCAATTGTTTTTTATTAAACTGAACCAACTAATGTCAAAGAGGATGTTTTTCTTTAAAAAAAAAAATATATATATATATATATAACAATTGAAATGTTCATGGTTATGTGAATTAAGAAAAAAGAAAAGATGATGATTAAAGAAATGTAAGAAACAGATAAAACATCACTTTATATGCTATTTAATTATTGTAAATGAGAAAAATTTTAAGTTGAAAACCAACTGCATTTATATCAGTGTTTAGCTTACAGAATGGGGGGGGGGGATTAACGACTGTCCTTAGAAAATCGCAGCAATGTTTTCAAGCACAATATTCAGTATCAGCAGATTTTTTAGTTACTAAAACCAAAATGATGTTTGTACTTCAGCCCCTCTATCTGCTAGAAATCATTAAATGAAATATTTAATAAAGCTATGGATAATGCAGAAACTAGTTTCATTAAATTGCAAACCTTCAATAAGAACGGTTGGAAATTTAATCCATTAAGAAATCCAGCATTTTCTAAAATTTAAGCTTTCTCTACTAAACCCCCAGATTAAGATTTTATAAATTACATCAAGCAATAAGAAAGATGCTGAGAGCTCTGTATTCAGTACAGGAAGAGATCCTTAAAAGGTGCTGAAACTTCAGGCTTTTAAGTATTTTTCAAGCATGGGCTTTAATTAATTTTAGAAACTTTTCATTTCCCTTTCCCCACATCTATGCATATTTCTCCCCATTTATGCTGTAAATCTAAAATCTTAATATATTAGCCTTTTCCCCCTAATGTCTTGTTTCTTATAAAATGCTCCTTTTTATTATTATTTATGAACCAAATAATATCAGTAAATTATAAAAATAGCCAAATAAATGCTTTCATAGACAAAACCTGCAACTGATTAGCAACTCTGTATTGCTCATTGCATGCTAATGCCGATTAATCGAAAAATATTGTTTCCTTCATGATTTCCAATATTTTAATAGCATCTTAATATTGCAGTAAATATAGCAACTATTTGTCACAGTAAAATAATAAAACTGATAACTGTAAAATTAAAGTTCTGATTTTTTTCCCCCTTCAATTTACACAATTCTGCTCTCAATTTTTTTCATTTTATTTAGTTTAAATTTCGCTTCATTCTTATTTAAATAATTTTAACTTCGTTTTAAATGCTCATTTTTTTATTATTTAATATTAACTCGCTTTAGATCTTGAGATAATCAAACTGAAAATGAAATTTATGTCAATTTTAATCCAATTTCTTACAATGGATTAACACTGAAATTTTTAAAACAAGTCAAGGATCTTTATAGAGTAATGAAACAGTAAATAATATGCAGAATTAAAAAAAAGTATAAAATAAATAATTAGAGTTGTAGAGACATTAGGTTTAACGAAGCAGGAGAGGTGAAAAATAAACAACGCCTTCGCCGGGAATCGAACCACGGACCTCTGAAATACCGGCTCAGTGTGCTGACCATTACACCACGAAGGCACGCTAAGAATGTGGGAGATATACCTTATAGAGTTACATATAAATAACATAAGAATTAAACTGAAACTTGATGCAAAATTTCCATGGCTGTGAACTGTAATTCCTCTTCTTATGGAAATAAAACTACTTTAAAAGGAATCTTTAGGCTAATTTTCTGCACTGCTTGATCAACAGATTACTTAAAGCTATATAACCCCTCTCCCCAAAAAAAGAAAGTGGCAAATCAGCGGAGAAGACTGTGCATCAAATTGTTCTGAGCTACAGGTTTTTGGATCTCTCTTTAAATAATCACTCCCGATGAAAGGAAGAAACTGGCAATTTATTGCAATTAATAATGACTCACAGCAAAATAAATAATTTAAGAAGAATGAACACTAGGCAACCCTCCTAGACATACGAGAAATATTTTAAATTACCAATATCACTCAAAAAGAAAATTTTAAAACATAATTCAGGTAAAGTTTTGAAACAGTGAGCTTTCTGAAGTAGTCAGGAATGAGTCAGATATATTACAATTAAACAATGGATATTTCTGAATATAAGCCAAGAGTGCATTTTTCTATTCAAATTCTAACCTGTATATAAGCTGAAGTGAAAAATTCCTGTAACATTCCAAACTGTTGCAATACAAGCAAAAGTGTTCCCGAGCAGGTAAAAGGGGTATCGTTCAAATTGCCATAAAGTAAAATGGCAATGACAATTTTAATTCTGGTAACCCTATCTGAACACAGCATACTTTTTCCCATTCATATGTTGTCTTGTATACAATCTCTAGTATTTTATGTTGTCTTGTATACAATTTATGTTGTCTTGTGTACAATTTGTAATATTTTATTATTTGTGCATCAAAAAGTGCGTCTGAAGGCTAAGAAAGAAGTGAAGTTTTTATACAGCATATTTCAAATTACAAATAACCATGTTTGCTAAAAATTCTCATAACAGTATGGCTGTATGGCACTTTTCCTAACTAAAAAAAAGTTCCAGAGCAGAGGGAAAAAAATTCTTGAATTAGCAGAGATGCCAAAATTCCAAAAGGTATTAGAGGTCACGAATTTCAACATTAGATTTTTCAGTTTAATGAAAATGCAACTAACCAGAAATGTACAAAATTCTGAAAATGGAACAATTAATTTTCACGAAACAAATAACTTGTTCATTTCAAATTAATTTTTTGCATTAACTAAAGCAATAAAAAATTGCTCTATTTGTTGATTTACCACTTGTGCCCAGCTAACAGAAAAGTACCTACTTTTTTTTTTTTTTTGTGAGATAAGTGAATCTACAGATAAGCTGACCCCCATAATTTAGCTTTAGAAAATGTTCCCAAAATTCTCAGTTTATATATAGAAATACATAGTACCTACAAATATTTACGGAAATATTCAACACTATACTTATAATCCTGAACATACAAGCACCAAATAACTAAAACTTACACCTTAATATAATCAATCCAAATAAAACTAATATAATAAATACATACTTTCTTCACAACTTGTAGCTTCTCTGGAGCATGATCAAAAAGTGTGTCAAAAGCATCTCGTTCTGTTAAATTGCATAAATTATTTATTTGTCGACATACACAATTACTGATATTTCAAAAAAATGTTAAGTTAAAATTTCAATATGAATAGAAATACATACCAACTCTCATTCCAAGATCACTGTAAATGAAAATACAAGAAATCAGTTATCCTAACTCAAGTCCAAATAGTACAGTTAATAAAGAATTAAATTTGATTTAACCACAAAATAAAAAACTTGCTTATTAAAAAAAATGTGAAAAATTTTTTTTGCAAAAAAAATTATTACTTACTCATAAGTAGATGTCAGCTCCTCTGCTACAGTTCTAGTATGAAGCATGCCTTCTCGCTTCTAATTTAGAAAATATTGAAAATCATCACACATTTGTAAATTACAAAGTTTATATTATACAAACTGCTAAACACAAAAAATATCAGGATATGGAGAACATTCTATTTAAATATGCATTTCACACAGAGCTACATTAAATTGTTGAAATCAGACAGAGTTTCAAGATAGATTACCAATGAATACAACAAAAGTCACACTGATGAAAACTTGCCACTGAAGAATATTAGTTCTCCACATAAATAAAATTTTACCCTTTACAGTCAGGTATTTTCCTGGGTAAATCTTATAACAAATAGGACTTTTTTTGCTTTCTATGAAATAAATGTTTATTTAAAAGCAAAAATCACATGTAAAATTTATAAGTAAATTTTGTAATAATACCTAAAATTAAAATTTTTATAGCTTATTATGTAAATATTTCTGGTTTTGACCATCACAAATTATTTGTCAATTTATATGCATATACGACATACTTGAAAGCAATTAACAGCAATTAAAACTTGGCGAAAAAGCCAGTTTAGTTTGCCGTAGATTCGAATAACACTTTATAAATTATAGAGTGATCAAAACAAAGTCCCTCCTTTTCAAGAACAATAAAAACTTTTGTCAAAGGCAAACAATGTAACTGTAAGAAATTTCTTGAAACTTCTGGTTGACTGAAAAAAATCAAACTGGAAGTGAAACATGGCAATGTAAACTTTAAAATTATATAAAAAAAAGGCAAATTTGGTTTGATGTAGGATATATACACTTTTAGAAAAACAACGTCTGCATATAGAAGTAATATTTCTTTCAGTTGCTTTAGTGGGCTAGTTATTATTAGTTGGGAGGTGTTATCCTGCAGATATAGATAGCTATATGGCATCTCATTAACAGGAAAGTACAAATTTTTAGTGATATACTAATGATAAAAAGATAAATTTTAGAAATTATATTATTAAATAGGAAATACTCTTTCATCTTCCAAGAATATCTATTTCTTGAAAAATCATTAAATATTAAATAAATGCAATTTCTAACTTTTGGCAGTTTCTCCTAACCCAATTTGGCAAAAATAAGCTTAGATTGTTATATATTTCTGGTTTTGACCAAACCAAATGGCCAATTCTTGAAGTGGCAAACTTCAGGCAATGGCTGCAATATACATATGAGGGCTATTCAGAAGGTAGGGAACATTTCCGTCTGATGTCGCTAGGGGCGCGCCGATCACGTATATTTTGGTATCTGCGTGCTTGACATCTCAGTCAGAGTCCAGCCATCACAGCGGGAACATTTCCACACTGCCCTTTTTTTGATATTCAAATTTAAAATGTGCGCTGCAATTGAAAATTCCACCAGTTGTGAGGTGCGGTCTGTGATACGGTTTTTGTTGGCAAAAAACATAAAACCTATGGAAATTTATCGGCAAGTGTGTGAAATGTATGGAAACAATGTAGTGAATGAAAGATCAATCCAGAAATGGTGTATTCAGTTTAAAAATGGCCGAATTAACGTTCATGATGAAGAGAAGAGTGGACGCCCTAGCATTGTGACTGACGAACTGGTCGCTAAAGTTGATGAAAAGATTCGTGAAAACCGCCGTTTCACAATAACAGAGCTTTCGCTTAGTTTTCCCCAAGTTTCACGGACTTTGTTGTTTGAAATTGTCACACAAAAGCTAGGCTATCGCAAATTTTGTGCAAGATGGGTGCTGAAATTGCTTACAGACTACCATAAAGGTCAGCGAATGGGGGCAGCTGTCACATTTCTGGAGGCCTACGACAGACATGGTGATTCATTACTGGATCAAATCATAACTGGTGACGAGACGTGGGTGAGACACGTGAATTGCGAGACAAAATTACAGTGCATGCAGTGGAGGCACACAAGTTCCCCCCAAAAGACCAAGAAAATGTTTCCAAACCTTGTCACCAAAGAAGATTATGGCAACTATGTTTTGGGATAGGCAAGCTGTGCTTCTGATTGATTTTCTCGAACGTGGTGCCACAATAAACTCTGAGTGGTACTGTCAAACTTTGTGCAACCTTAGGAGAGCAGTTCAAAACAACCGTCGAGGAAAGTTGACATCCAAAATTTCGTTTTTGCACGACAATGCCTGACCTCACTTACACTCAAGAACTCCTTAATTCATTCAAATTGGAGGTTTTCCCTCGTCCGCCCTATAGTCTTGATCTTGAACCTAGCGATTTTCACTTGTTCCCAAGAATGAACTGGCTAGCAATACAGGGCTGTGACAACGACAAGGAGCTGCGGGTGAGCGTCACTGAATGGCTGAAATCACAGGTGGCAGAATTCTATGACGAAGGAATTTCAAAGCTTGTCCACCACTATGATAAGTGCCTCAATTTCTTTGGTGACTATGTAGAAAAGTTAAATTTTAGTCGCTCTTTCTGATGTTTATATAATATTTTTTTTTCTTGTATTTAGTTTTTTTTTTTTTTTTTTAATTCCAAAATTTTCCTTTCTTTCTGAATAGCCTATGTGTTAAGTTAAAGGAAGATGAACATTTTTTTTTTCCTTAAAAATCAAACTTGCTCAATAATTTTGCCTTACATCTCCATATCCCGATTTTGCTGAAAATAAAATACAAAATTTTTAGATCAACTATATATTCATTTCTCCTTAGAAATAAAATAGATTTTGCCCCTAGAATTTGAAACAAAACATTATGCTATTAAAGCAAAACGTTTTGCCCGAATTCAGAAATTAACACTTTTTTTAAATATTCTTCTAAGCATGACACAGCAATTAAACAATCATCAAGAGTTTTAGAATCGAGAAATACATTCTCTCCCAAACATGAGATCTACAAATAACCAGGTTCTGTACCCTAACCATAGCACTACAAGAGTATGTGTGTGAAATATCTTGAATTTCTTAAACATGTCAGATTCAAATTAACTTAAAATCCTTAAGATATAGGCAAGTTAATAGGATGTCACTATTTTTACTTCCTTGTGAAAAATTTCGGGTGCCATATTTCGACGAAAATATCCAGTTTCACCACTCTCGAAATCAAAAGGTCTGTTTCTGGCAAAACGGATTGTTAAATGGATTTAAAAGATTTTTTTCTTGATGGCTGTATAGACATATGTATCTCACAGAACTCAAGAATAAGTAGCCACATAATGTTGAAATTTTGTATATGGGACTGGATATAACATGTAGTTGTGCACCTCCCTTTTTCATTGGAATCAGCTGCACCAATCATATATATATATTCCCACTCTGTTACCTGTCTTGGTGAGCTGAGCTTAGTACTTTATTCTTATATGTTGGTAAATTGTGCAGAATTATGTGATTTTTATGTTCTGGTTAAGGTTTTTATGCCTTTAGTTAATCTGTATGCAACAATTGTAGAATTATCAACAACTTAAAAGTTTAAGTGGCAAGTTAAGCCTAATAAACTGCCATTTCTTTTCTTTACATCTGATATTCAGCAGAATAGTGAATTAAATCAGTTTCTGCACCTTCAATGTCTTTTTGCCAAGTGGGAAGCAAACTTTCAGTTTTGTGCACCGAAAAATCTGGCATCTCGCCCGCTGGCTGCATTGCTTGTTTTTGCATAGAAATTCTAATTTCAATTGTAAAAATTGTTTTTTTTTTAACTTTTTAACTGTATTTAGTGATTTATGTTTTTCTGTATTTTGCAATTTTTAATGAAGATGTTTTGGGTTTTTATGCATTTTGCTTTGCTGCGAAGTGAAAACTGAATTACTTGAATGCGAAATATATCTCTAATGAAATTTGAGGAAATAAGTTTTAATGAAATGCAGCAAAAAATTTGCAGTCATATGGTGTCCACATCAGAAATTTTTTTATTTCAATAAAATAAAAAGAAATTATAACATGAATAAATGACTATTTTAAAATATTACTACATGCCACACTTACCTGGACTACTACAACATTTGCAACAACATTTTCAGGAAGGCGAATAGGTGCTCTAAAATGGCGAGCCAAAGAAACTAATAAATGAAGAATAGCAACAACATTTTTTGAATGAATACCTGTAAAGTGGAAAAGTATTTTCTAAATTATTATCTTTAACAGCTTTCCAATAAACATCACCTGAGTATTTATACCCATAGTAATATAAGTCTTAAAATTTATTCTATTATATGTAACATTAGAATGCTATAGACATGTTTAGAAGTAATGCAGTATTTTTTACTGTTTCAATTATAAATAAATATTCTTTCATTTAAATTGAAAGGAAAAGGACAAACAATATAACAATCCCAGTATTATAGTTTCTGATAGCTTTTAGATGCAGTGAGTAACACAAAACACAAGTTCAAAAAACTTCTGAAATATCACCTTCCATATGAAATGATAACAGGAGGAGAAATATTACATTGTTGCACTATAGAACCATCCATATCACATGAAAGGTTGCATTATAACTGAAAGCAGTTTTGTCCATGATGAACAACTTCAGCCGATGGAATTTGGAATAAGATTCATGAAATAGCATGATTAAACAGTACATAGAAAAACGCAATGTAATAATACTTAAACATCACATGCCACCAATTCCCAATTAACTACATGTAAATTAACTAAGCCCTGTTAAAAAAATACAAAATAATGGATAATTACTATCACAAGTCTCCAGCATAAAACAAAACTATCAATTGAGAATAGAAAACATTTGGGATAACAAAAGTGATAGCAAAAGATTTCAGGGTATTTGGAAATTGTTTCTGTCTATAAGAGTACGCAATTTCTTAAAGTAAATTACTCAACTGCAAAATAAATCAAATGTCAGCTATTAATCTTTTGCTTCAAATTTATTCCTACTGAAATATAAGAGTATATAAAAAAAATTTTCTCCTTTTTTGTTTCGATTTTTTTTTTAACATTAATTCATGTAACTGTGACAACAAGTGTAACATTTCTATATTTTCATTGTCATTATTTTAGCCATGAGGAAAGTTTCTGATCAAATCAGTGTTTCTTTCAAATGTGATGCAAGATGTAAAGAGGATGACCTTGTGATATCTGTCTTTCCTGCCATGAGTATGCAGATCCTTTCCCTGTAAAAATATTTGATGTATAAAATTCTGATGTAAGAATATAGTAATTTTTTTTTTTTTTTTTTGAGATAGCAAGCTTTGTTCAGCTGTGTGTGTAGTAATGGATGCTATGGAAGTGCAGATGAGAATTCACTTTTCTATAACACGAATGTCTTTAGCCAGTCACAGTAGATGTTACAAGTAAAAGCCAGTTAACACACATATATATAAATAATGATATATATGAAATAAAAACTATAAAGCTTAATTTAAAAGATTTGATTATTTAAAAAATTACATATAAAAAGGCTTAAAAATATAGAAATGTGAGCTTCAAGTAAAACAATATATTAAAAACATAGGCTTTGTTTACTGGGATTTTATGCAAACATTCTAAGTGCATCAATTTTCCAACAACAAAATAAATTTATGGAATAAAATTCCAGTTTTCTAAAACATTTAAATCATACCATTTTATGCATAATAATGTTCTTGTAAAAATATTTTCCACATAAAAGCAGTTAAAATAACTGTTGGCATAAAAATGGTAACTGACATAAAATATCTTTTGGCAACAAAATTAAACTTGATAACACTGCACAGAAATTATATATTTTTAAGAATTTTACGCTAAAATATTACATTAAAAATACCTTCAAGGATATAATGATTTTACCATACAATAAAATGAATGAAAAAGCAGTTAAATAAAGTTTAGAATGTAAAAAACTACAAATTTTGCATAAAATTAAAACATGTAAGCCTTAAAATTATATTATAGTGATATATTTACTTTCAACATTCCATTTTGGCTGATTCCATGGTGAAATACCCAGCACACTGTTCGCTGCCTCCAGAACTTTTCTTAGTTTCAGTTTTTGACCTTCTTCAGACTGAGTAACTTCAACAACATCTAGTTTCACATCCATTAATTTTTCTACAAGAAAGGAAGAAATTTTTCATTAATTTTTCAGAAAATAAAAAGCACACAAATATTACAAGCAGTTTTGTGCATTATTTACTTAATTCTATGATGATATACGCAATAAGAAAACAACTTCTAATATCATTCAAGTACATAACATGATGATCTGAAAATCAATTTTAATACGTTAGAATTTGATTACAGGACTGAATTTAGAGAAAGTACATAAATTTTGATCAAACTACCCTACGAGACGGAATAGAATAATCATATATCCTTCTTCTGATGCTAACTTCTTAATAGCACTTTCAGATCAACAGATGTTTTTAATCAGTAAATCAGTTAATATTCTTTTTTTAAGATACTACAATTACAAACACTCCTGCCTTGCTGGAATACAAAACTGGGCACTATAGCATGTGCATTTGGACTCTATTAACCAGCATCCCAATCAATGCAGCAATGATGCAATACGAAAATGTGCATTAAAATTGATTGGTTTAGATTAAAATGAACATAAAAAAAACTGCAATGAGGACAGTTACAACTGTTGCTTTCTCCTAATTTTGAGAGCATTTCTTTACAAAGAAAAACTCTTTGTTTCAAATAATCTTTCTTAACAATTAAAAAATTTACAATGAAGATTGTTACAACTGTTGTTTACCCTAATTTTGAGAGCATTTCTTTACTAAAAAACTATTTGTTTCAAATAATCTTTCTTCATAACTAATCTTCAATGTCTATACAAAAGTATTTTTCTCAAATGTTATGATCCTGAAGAAAACAAATCTATAACTACCACCATTATACCATTAGGGTTATACAAGTTTAACGTTGTGAGTTTTGGTCTCATAAATGCACTTTCTACATTTCCATGCTTTATGCATGGAATGTTTTGCATGCACTGCTAGGTTAATGGGTATGCACCCAAGTACTAATGTGAAGTCCTCAGATCAATCCCAGCCACTGTCAGTCAAAAACTATCACATCTGATCTTTTTACATAATTAGTTTAATTTTTATTCTGAAAGAAAATTTATTGGTATTTCCTTATACCAGTATAACCACCACTCTTTTAAATGGCATCAAGATTAAAGATAAATCACCAATGGCAATCCTTAAAAGGTTCACTTAACTAGTTCATTCATCATGAGAAAAGCTGCAAGAAGGGCACATGTTAACACATTTTCTTTTTTCCAAAAAATATAAAGAAGATGGAGGACAATATTTAATAATTTTTCTAAGAAAGAGACATTTTGCCTCACTTTTGAATACATGAAAATGGCCATGAAATGAAACTATATATCAATGAAAACATTTAGAAGTGCAAAATGGGAAGTTGCAGTACAGTATAGTACACCAGGTGATAGACAGCTGTTCTGCTGTGAACTATCAGCTTTCATTAACGATCCCTTGGAAAAATGGTTTACATAACATAGATATTCAGATTATTATAGTATGTCATATACAAAATCGCATTTTACACATGGTAAATACAAATTTATAAACTTACTACTTCTTTAACAAATAAAAAATTGCATATTATGTAATAAAATTTTTAAACATTTATGCACAAGGTGAGAAACAGAGCACTGAGAAAGATACACAGGACATTCCATTTACGATGCAAATACTGACTTGCTGTTAATTAATTTCATATTAAAGAAACATATTTTCATATTACAAAAGCATTTAATATCTCAGACACAAAACCGTGTTGCATACTGTAAATACATATTAGTGTGCTATTAATCTTTTACTGCTAATTAATTGCATATGAAATAAACATATTGTGTTCGTTACAAATGTTACAATGATACATATTTGCAGTCATCACAGTACGCAACTAAACGTGAAACAAAATACAGTATGACAAACACAAAATTCACTAAAATACATTCATTAATTTAAAAAAATATTAGGACCAAAGGTCTTGCAGATTACTAGGTACTTATGCATTATCCCATCAACTGTGAGATTTGGCTACCATGAAACCATGAAAGTTGGTAGATGGCTTGCCAAAATTGCATTAAATCCAATTACAAGGCTTGAAAAGCAGGAACTTATTAGTTCTACTGAATATTTCTAACATTCCAATATACTACACACGGTAGTTAGAAGTCTAAAACAAAGATGGAATTTAACAAAGATCAAAATGTATCAATTTGCTAAGTAATCGAACAGACAGATTTGTAATGCCTTTCTTTGGCAATATCAACAAATATTTCTTAACATTCAGTATTTGTGAAAAACATCAAACTAAAATTAATTTGCCATAACAACAAAGGGAGAATACAGAATTTGTTTTACTGATTTCACCAAAGTTCTTTATAACTGTAGAAGACTTTGAAGAAAATGTACACGTGAACAAAGAGAACACACCTCTCAGAAACAGGTGAGAAAAATTTAAGAAAAGTTTTAAGCAGCATTCTTATTATATAAATTCCTCTTTTGTAGGCAAACACCATGAGCCCAGTGATGCAACATGAAGCTACTGACATGAAGTTCCCTGAGGCATTAGATCAAATCCTGCTGTTAAAAGTCTTTACTTACGCAATTAATTCTTTGCAATATTAGCAAATTTATAATTTTTATCAAAAGAAATCATATGGTCACAAATTATAATATTTTTAGAACTCAACCATTGGATGATACTGAAATTTCAGGGTATGTAACAAAGAACGCATAGGTCTTGTCATGACAGTGTGCACCAACTGATCTAACATTTTTTAGAACTGGAGCATAAAAGATTTTTTGGAATTACTGACTCATCTATTTTAAGTATAGTATTATATAAATCTTTAAAAAAAATTCTGGGGTGAGGGTAG
This sequence comes from Stegodyphus mimosarum, assembly GCA_000611955.2. Lineage (NCBI taxonomy): Eukaryota > Metazoa > Arthropoda > Arachnida > Araneae > Eresidae > Stegodyphus > Stegodyphus mimosarum. The sequence continues at coordinate 145,963 of KK115512.1, forward strand.
GGGGGGGGCAACTTGCTGCCAAGTGGCAGGAAAGGCATGAATACAACAGAAATCCCTACTGTGCCTTTGCAGCCACAATAAACTATAGAATCAAAACACAGAATTTTCCTAATTAATAATGTGCAGATATGCCATGCAAATGAATAACTGCACGGTTGATTAATGTGGAATTGGGAGAACAAGATATTATGAACTTTTAATAGATTATATCAAGCCAGATATGCTCTTCTGCAATCCATAATATAGTTTACATTAGATATCATGGCAAACAGAAAGCTACATTATATCCTATAAATGCTCAACAAAATATAAATACAAAAAATGTAAGGGCTTACACATGAAAGGACCTGGAAGATAGCAAAGTTTAGTAAGTTCAGTGCACACCCAGCATTCTGAGAATTTAGTTATGTCACCTTATCATCTCTAAGAAACATCACAAACAAACTGCAACAAAATCTGTTCATCATTCTTACCAAGAAGGACTCAGTATATTAGTGGTAGAAACAAAATACACCCCCTTATCATAGCAAAAATACCATTAGCTAGTGTATCTAGTTGATAAAATGAATACACAATTTTGTACAGTCTCCTCCATCAGCTCAAAAGAACTAAAAATATGAAAATTTAATTTAAAGAAAATACATAATATGGTTCATCTATCTTCTTCAGCTTAGATGTGATGCATCTGATTAGTCATCCATAGTTCAGCAATGTTCTTCAGTTCAGATATGATGCATTACCAATAGTGCAACTTAACTGAATGATTATTACCAAACTGAACGTTGTATATTATACAACGCATTCACTCTGTTTGAAGCCTGAGTGATATCAGAATTAAACTAGAAATGTGATCTAATGCTATTTTCTCCTTATATAGTAAACTAACATTCTTTTCAGACATAAATCAATCCCATTCTTGTATTGCAAAGGAATATCCCTTCATTTCACATACTGTTGGCATTGCTCTGTGAAGTGACTTATTCCTTATTATAATAGCATTCACTACTATTATAGATAATAGGCCTTATAATCTACTTGCTTCCAAATGGCAATAAATCCTGTATAAAACTGTTGCCACTGAAAAAAGACTACAAACATTTGCAACTCCTACGCTGTATATCCATTGTTTAACTGCAATCATTTCTGTTGTAACTTATTAGAATCTTAAAGTAAAGCTATATCTAATATTTTGGCACTTCAATTTACATTATTAAAATTTTATATACAGATTTTTACCCAAAAGCTTCTGCAATACTTGGCCATCATACAAATCTTCTTCAATATCTTTAACTATAATCCTATGTCCAGCAAGTTCATCGTTTATCCATTCTATAAGAATGTTTATTAATTCTTTTAATTTTGGATCATCATAAGAGGCAGGCTCTATCATGGATCTTTCTTCATATTCATCTAAGAAAAATTTAAAAAAAGAAAAAAAAAAAAACTTTGAATAATAATAAGATTATAACTTAAATGTAATATGATTAATACAAAATTTAAAAAATGTTACATGAACTATATTATTTGGAAATATTTATCTTAAGATCATATTTCTGACAAAAATAACCACCAATATTGTTTAGCATCTTATACTAATACCTGAAAGGAACTTTAAAGCACAAAATGAAAGCAAAATAATATTTAAATGCTAAAATGTTTCACAGTGATTCGGATAGCTAAATGAATTATATGAGATAAAATTAATGTCTGATAACAAAGAAAATTCTATAAATATGGTCTTCTAAATAATGTTTTCCCCCTTTAATAATAGGAAATAAATATCTGAATGAAACTGCATATATCATGATTAAAGCAACCACTTATACAAAGACCACTATTTTATAGCAGATGTAAATCCCTATACCCTATTTGTAAAATACATCCAAAGAGTGCATAAATTCAGATAAAGCTTTCAGTATTTCTTAGTTTTTGAGAAAAATCACAATTATAACTGTATGGCATCACAACCCCAAATAAGGCACAGTCTAACACTTCTTTGCTCCAAAACAATCATAATATTAGCAAAAAATCTGACTATTTATCCCTTTTATGTACCTTGTGTTAATATCGAAATATAAAACTTTTTCTTTTCCGTACACATTTACAATTTAATCAACCATCCAGGCTTTTTCTTATCACAATAATTCGTGAATCCTCTTCTTCTTATCACATTAATTCTTACATAATACCAACATTTCTCTTTTTGTTGCTTCACTGCACCTGTATCATATTCTTTAGTTATTAATATCCACCACTGTCATCCCCTCCAAGAAACATGATTGAAAAGTGGCAATACATAACAAAGCACAAAATGGTGAAGTTACCGTTTCAGTTAAGTAGATGACTGTCAACTATGCGACTAAAGTTACTGTTGAATGTGATAATTAATTTAGTTTAAAATTTCTAGTGTACTAAATTTGGCAACACTTTTGTTACTTGAGGAAATATCACATATCACTAATTGTTTACCGTTAGAATTTCTTGGTACAAGACGCGGTGAAATTGTTGTTAGTCTGTAAGATTTCATTCTTGTAAACAGTTGGTGTGAACATCGGTCGATATATATTTTTGCTAAAAGAAAAAACGTGTTGTATAATAAGAAATAAGTGTACATTTACCTGATACTGATAATGAAAGTAATGATAGTGAAATATTACGAAGGAAGCGAAAACGTGCTAGGCGACTAATAAGTGATGATAGTAAACCTTCTGGAATCGCACAATGACGAGTGTAGCTCGTCATTGTGCGTATGGCATGAAACACCGATGACGAGCTAGACTCGTCATAATACCGGAAGGGGTTAACAATGTGTAAAAATGGATATTAGTTAAGAATATGTAAGAATTATAAAATGAAACAAGTTTTTTTTTTAATAAAAATTAAATGGTTATTTCATGCACAGTTTTTCATTATTAAATCGTACCGGAAGGGATTAATGGCCATGATATGGCATTGTATACCAAAGCTGATAAGCAATGGCGGTGCGATAAACTAGTTGCCATTTGAAAAGGCACGTAGTTGGAGGTCTCAAAACTCCCATTTCTGACAGCCCTTAGGTTTATTTACTGCTGGTCACAAGAATTAACATGAATTAAATCGAGCCAAAAATAGCATTTAACAGGAAAGACAATTGTTGACTGGAACAATTATACGAGGGAAGTGTGCACTCATAGCCTTGTATAACATTATTCGAAATAAATAGGAGGTCCGAACAAAATTGTAGATATAGATGAGAGCCTTTTACAAAATGCAAAAACCAAGGTCAGTCATATTCTTCCAGAACAATGGATATTTGGGAGACTCTGTAGAGAAACCAATGACTGTTTCATAGTAAAGCTTCCCAACCGAAATGCAGTAACTCTAATGGCTGTCAAAACATTACAGAAGGAACTACGATTTTCTCAGACTCGTGGACAAGTTAAAAAACTGATGAATTAAAAGCAGTGGGATTTCAATGCTTTAAACTGAATTACCAATACAATTTTGTGGATCCTGAAACTGGTACACATATAGAACGATTATGGGGTTTGGCAAAATGGAGAACAAGAAACACTGATGAACTACCCGAAAATACTTGGATTCTTATTTAAACGAATTTACGTGGCGCAGACTGCACAAGGATAATGGTTTGTTTATTTGCACTTCAAAACTTATCAAGGATTTTTGACCACCGAAATGATTTATAGTAATATATATGGTTAGATTCAAGAATAATTCAATGCCTAATCATAAAAAAAAAGGGTTTTTACTTTGTTTTGATTTTTTTATTACGTATTATTACACTTTTTTTTATTATTTATTAGTCTAAAGAGGCTTTGTCTCTGAAGGACTATTGTTTTTGTTTTGCAATTTTGCGTCGAATCACCCTGAACTTTCACTTTTCAAATTGTTGCCACCAAATATTATCGCCCTGTATTATATTTAAAGAAATTAAATAATGACGAATCTGCATAAATGTATGTATGTTTCTTGCATTGTGATAAAACAAGGGTAAAGCCATCAGATTTTCAATGACGTAATCCTACTATGAATATGAGCATCTGGAAACCCAAATTTGAAATTTGTTTTATTACAGATTTCATATTTTGTAAAACTTTAACGAATTTTTGATTAAAAAACTCAAGGATTTCAAAGCAAGCAATGGCAACATTGTACAGAAAAAAACATTTTTACCTCCAGTGCATGTGACTGTGTATCGGAAATTCAAAAGATATGCTGAATTTAAAATTATTTTGCGATACTGCTCTTGAACTGCAGTTTATGGTTTAGTGCGAAGAACATGGTAATAGACAAAATGTTTAAAAAAATACTCCTTTGGACGTAATTAAAAATCTGAAAGTTTTTTTTTTAAATTTATTATTATTTGATAAATATAATGTGTTTATAATGCTTATTTTGGAAATTGCTTTTCATTAAGATTGCGCTGAAGAATTTGTGCATTTTCACGAACTTTTACAGGTCGACAGGATAATCTCAAAGTTCCTTTTGGTCATTCCATTTTATACTTTAATTTTTTTCAATCACTATTTATTGCTTTCCTAATTATTTTGCTTATTGTTGCTAGTGGTTTTCCATACGGCGGTTGGAATGCACTTTAGCCCACTGCTTGGCGGCGATTGTTTTTGAATGAGCAATAAGCATGCCAACATGGGTAACTCCGTATATCCGCCAACATGGCTGACTGTTTATACGTTGCCTACATTGTGCAATTCGCTGAACTTTTTTTTAAGTTTAAAAGGAACGCTGTGCACATGGCATTTTCTTGTAATTTATTTTCATTATTTTAGCTTATTTTGTTCATTTGTGTACGTTGCCTACATTGTGCAATTCACAGATTTTTTTTTTTAAGTTAAAACGGAACGGTGTGTACATGGTATCGTTTGTAATTTTAATGCCCTTTTAAAAAAAATTCCTTCTTTCTCCGATGCCATTTTGGTTATGTTTTCGCGGAGCGTGTCGGGAAGGTTATGTAACGGCATAAAATGTGTAAGTATTACAACATAAAATGTAAATAATTAATTTAAAACTGACAAATATTATAATGATCATAATGTTCGTTTTGCATATTATTTTATTATCTTTTTGTGGCAACAGTTTACATACTAATTTATGCTTTAGAATTCTATGTTTTGTTTACAATAGGTTTTCG
>KK115513.1:0-23126 GCA_000611955.2 Stegodyphus mimosarum
TGGACCGTTTTTGGGAAAAGCGGTAATACGAGTTTCACCTCCTTCATTATACTCCGTGGGTTGCCCTGATTACGGGACAGAGATAGTGGCCCTGGGTGAAGCTGCGCGCGCAGCGGATTCACCTAGGCGGGGGGGTTTTGAACGAGAGTTGAGTGATTGCTTCGAAGCGACCCGTCTCCATGACAACGCCGCTTCGGAAAGGGTGACATGTTGTAGTCACGTGCCAGTGTTGCACGAGGTCTTTTCTTAGATGACGCAACACCTGGGTGATAAACGGGTAAAAGTCATGGAGAACGGGGTTTCCAACCGAAGGAATCTTTTGGAAAAAGTTTACTGAAAGTCGCTGTATAAATCGATTAATGGGGAGAATTTTGGCTGCGTTATGAATATCCTCGTTCGTAACGTACCAGGGTGCTTTATAAATTTGCCGTAGCATAATATTTTGGAAAATTTGAACATGTTTCCTGTTAGTAATTGCAGCTGCGCCCCAAACAGGGCTTGCATATGTTAAGATTGGCCTTATCATTGATTTGTAGAGCAGAATCTTGTTACTAGTTGACAGGTCGCTCTTGCGAGCGAAAAAAGGCAGAAGTTTGGATTTGGCAGCCTTCGCATTTGAAATAACTTTCTTTATGTGAGGTTGCCAAGTTAATTTGGAATCAAGTATCACTCCTAGATACTTATACGTGGGAACCCAGGGAATTGGTTCGCCGAAGAGTTGTAAGTTAGGTAAATTGGGGTATGCTCTTCGGATAAATAAGGTGGCAGCACATTTTGCGACATTGATTTTGATTTTCCACAGTCCGAGCCAGAGCTCTAGGCTAGAAAGATAACTCTGCAGTGCAGAGATTACCGTGGAGATGTTGGAATGTTGAGAAATGATGGCTGTGTCGTCCGCATATAAAGCTAGATCGACATTTGGTGCTTTCGGAATATCATTAATAAAAATGTTGAACATTTGAGGCGAAATCAGACTTCCTTGGGCTACGCCTGCATAGATTTTGCGGGGAGTTGAGTATTCGTGGTTAACTCGCACCCGGAAAGATCTTCCTCTCAGGTACGAGTTAAGAATTTTAATGAGTTGCGCCGAAAAACCAAGCCGCATGAACTTGTATATAAGCCCGTCATGCCAAGTCCTGTCAAAGGCTTTGGCTATGTCAAGATAGACAATACCAGTTTTCTCTCGTTTACTAAAGCCTTCGTGAATGAATTCGACTACACGGAGTAACTGGTGTACCGTGGAGTGTTGAGGCCGGAAGCCAAATTGTTCCGGGATTATTAAATTTTGATCACGGCTGAATTCATTCAGGCGATTTAGTAAAACAAATTCATATATTTTTGAGAGAGATGAAAGCAGACTAATAGGTCTGTAGTTGACGGGGAGATTTAAATTTTGACCCGGTTTTGGAATAGGGATGACTGCGGCAATTTTCCAACAGTCAGGAAAATAGCATTTTTTCATCATTAAATTGATGAGTATGGTAATCCATATGATAAACATTGGGGGGAAGTTTTGGATCATGCGATTCGAAATTGAATCTATGCCAGGTGCCTTCTTTGGTTTCATTTTTTGAATGAAGTCTAGAACCTCAGTAGGGTCAGTGGGCCTGAGATCAGGCGTGATAGGTTGTGTTAAAAATTGTTCAACACGTGAATGTATGCGCCCCTGTGTAACCGGACGGTTACAGTAGGCGTCGTTATTTGGAGTGAATTGAGTAGCAAGGCTGTCAGCAATAGCTTCGGCCTTTTCGGCATCTGTGTATGCCATCTGTGCGCCATCGGCCGTTTCAAGGGGCGGAATGTGTTTATATTGTTTGCGTAATCGGGCGGCTGCGCGCCAAACCGATCCGTCGTCAGTCGTTAAGGACTCTATGTAGTTTTTCCACTCCGCCTGTTTTAAAAGGCGGGTTTCTGTCCTAATCTCGTTCTGTAGTCTGCGAAATTGAGCACGGATATTGGGATCACGTGATCTTTGCCAAATTTTTCGCAGGTAGTTGCGCTGCTTAATTTTGAATTTAGTCTCAGGTGGGAGCCTAGCACCCGGGTGAGAAATTGGTTTTGAAGCCGCAGCTCTCGCTTCTTTAAGTAAAGACTCCAAATTTTGAATGCTCCTGTCAAAGTCCGCATTGCTGGAAATTTTGAGAGGGGGGGTAGCTGTACGTTCCAAAATAAACCGAAAATCGTCCCAATTTGTAGAGACTTGCTCCTGTAATTTAGAGTAACGATTTTGAGTATCTAGGGTAATCAAAACAGGGTAGTGATCAGAGTCTAATTCCTGAATCACTTTAATTTCATGCCGAAAATGAACATTATAAAAAGCAGCCAGATCAAGAACTGCGGGGGACCCTCTTACAGGGTGATAAGTCGGGGCAGTAGGAGCTATGATCTGTACATGGGAGCTCTGAGCCCATGAATTTAGTTTAAGGCCATACCGGTTTCTGTTTGTACAGAACCATGCAGTATGACGTGAATTTAGATCACCAGCAATGATGAGGTGATTTGAAATTGTTAATAGTTTATCAAAATCACTGACAGGAAAAATATTCCTCCCACGAGCAGATCCTTGTGGGGGGAGGTATGCCGAAACAATAGTGAGGGGGGGAGAATTTTGAATGAAAATTTGGATGATTGTCGCTTCCAGATGTTCCAAATCAGGGGGGGGGACCATGTGACGCTTTATAGAGCGCTTCACATAGATGCATGTGCCACCACTTGCGTGTCTGCCATATGACACCCTGTCCGTCGAGTAAATGTCATAATTCCCAATTCTGGGAGTTCTCCCTGGGATGAAGTGGGTCTCTTGGACCAAAAATACGTCAAGATCCTGCTCTGAGATAAAATCACGGACTTCATTGATTTTGTTATAAAGTCCATTGGCGTTCCATGTGCACATGGATAGTGAGCCTTTGGTTACAATTTTACCAACATTTGATTGATTGAATTTTAGGCCGTAAAATGAGGTTCTGCAATTATATCAGGAGACATGGGCCGAAAGTTTAGCTAGATTAGTCTGAAAGCTCAATATAGCTTTCATATATGTAGAACGCTCTCATTAAGGCATCTGCCTGCCTTAATTTAGGCATAGCCTTTTTGAAAGCCAGTAGCAGAATATGCTTGTCCACCGCGGGGTCGCGGGAGATGTCAATTAAGCATTTTAGAGTGGAGGCGAAAATATCGTCCGAGTCGACACTCTCTGCTGTGGTAACTGCTGGGGTAGCAGCACTTTTTGCTGGTACCGGCAGTGTTGGACTGTTATTGTCCCTAGAAGCACTCCTGGTACTATTTCCTACGGCCGCTGCATAACTCAGCGGGTTAACACCTTCTGGGCGAGCATGCGTGGGACGTCTTGGAACGGCGTTCGCTGTGGTAGTTTCTGAGCCCTGTGGTGGAACTGCCGAAGCAGTGGCCCTACTCTTAGGCGTGGTTTTGTTTCCACGAGACCGTTTATTGCCTGGGAAACGAGGACATGATCTGAAATTGGCAGGATGATCCCCACCGCAGTTGCAGCAAGTAGCAGGAATATCATTCGGACGTGTACATTCCGAGGCCCAGTGTGGCCCAGAGCATCTCACACAACGGATTTGCAAGGTGCAGACTTCCGAAGAATGGAAAAATCCCTGACACCTAAAGCATTGAGTAGGGCCTTTTCTGCCTCTATAACGCTCAATGCTGACCTCTGTGCCCCACATGTCATGGACAGCATACAGATGGTCTATGAAGGGGTGTGGAAGTACTTGCAAGTAAACAAGTGGCATAGGGTGTTTAGTGCGTGGTGTTGTCATCCGAACGCACCTATGCACTTTAAATCCCATTGACTCCACTTCATTCTTGATGTCCTCGGTTTCAGTTTCAACCGGGAGGCCTCTGATAACAATTTTAATCGGCCGGTCCTGCTGTAGGTCTAAAGTTTTGTACTGGATGCCAGCCTTTTTCATCCAGCGGGTAACCTCCCGGAATTCCAGTTCTGTCTGGACAAAAATTTTGAGGTAAGGTCCAGTGAGTCTGCTCTGAATGTTTGGGGCAATCTCACGCAAAAATTGCAGTTGCGTCTTCCACTGCTTGCTAGACTTGACGTGAATAGCCGGAATGTTTTGATTCTGTGGTGGGGGGGGGACGCTCCGCTCATGCTCGCCGGGCGAAACAGTTTCTCCTTCTGTTGATGTTTGGTTGCTAGGGGCAACCGCTGTGGTTGCTGAGGGAGACGGCCCGCTGTCTGGGCCTAACAATGTCTCTCTTATTGCTTCGTACTTATTCCGGTTCAATTTCACGGCTGACAGCTTGCGCGTGACTGTTTGAATAGAACCGGGTCCTGCCTCGTGCAAATCCTGCGCCATGTTGGCAGCCATATTGGATTTGGTTTCTGATTTTTTATTTAAATTGCTTTGCTTAGAATTTATTTCATTAGCATCATGAAAATTAGCATTAACATTTTGATTTTTATTTAAGTTGGAAGCATTGCTATTTTTACTGCCTACATAAACAACTTCAGTATCAGAGAATTCTGAATCAGAATTAATTTTCGCTTTGCCTTGCTTTCGCGAGGCAGGAGTAATGAAGCCATCCTCGTCAATAATCTGGCCTTTGCGCTTACGCGCGACTTTAGGCTTTCCTACCGAAATTACTTTTTCTATTTTTGATTTGCGGAGAGCTTCTTTCTCCTTATTTTTACTTTCCTCAGCAATTTTTTCTAATTCTAACTTTTTTAAGAAGTCATCCCTGGTCGGGGGCAGGTGGAATATTTGAACATCAAGGGAGTTTGCGATATCATTTATTTTGAAGAAAAGGGTCTTACCCGCTTTATCAAGTAGATCATAGCCTTGCATATCCAGTGGCGTGGCTGCTTGCTTCATAAATCTCTTCTGCTTCTGAATTTCCTCATATTGTTGTTTGAGTTCGTAGAAGGTGATAATCATAGCCGTTTTATCCTCTAACACTGGCGGAGTTGCAATATTAGTAGCATTTTCGTCACACACATTGTCGCTTATCGATGTATCCATAACTGAATTATCCATAACTGGATTTTCGATAATTTCGCCAAAATTCCCAGTAACGGGCTGCGTAGACGGGAGCTCGCAAAACGAGCGACCTTCATCCACCGCGTCCATGCTCGGAATCCCCCAATGAGATCCAAATGCTAGTTTTTCTACGCCAATCCGGCGGAGAGAATCTGTAGGAAAAGTGCAAGAACCAACTGATAAGCAGGGAAGAAGAAATGCCATTATGCCATTAACTGTGCCTTACAATTAATCATTAAGCCTGGTAGTTAAATAATATAGTTATTTTGATAAAATGATTATCCACATAAAAGAAGAAGTAAATAAATAAATGTTAGTGATGATATTATTATACATTGTTACGAAATTACATAAGAAATTACAGCAATAAAAATAAAAAGATTAGGGATAAATAGTTATTGATCCAAATGTCTGAGTATCGCTCTGGGGCGCTTCATGCTGCGCGGGGCATTAATATCGTACCAAAGCACAGGAATTGTGCTATTCTGCACATTAGGGATTTTTTCGTAAAATTTTTAGCCAATATGGCCATATACACTTGAATTTCTTTAATGTTGAGTTCGCGATGAATTGCCGTGTTTCGAATGAACCATCGACAGTTCACCGCCTCTCTTAATACAAGATTTTGCGCAACTTTAAGTCTATTAATCGATGTTTTGCAGGCATAGCCCCAGACTGCACAGGCGTAGGTTAGGATGGGACGCAACATGGTTTTGTAAATGAATAACTTGTCTGATGAGAGAACGCTGTTCCGAGCAATTAGGGGACGAGTGTATGCTTACGTACTCGGAACTTGGCAAGAATACTTGTAATGTGGGGGGACCATGTGAGCCAATTATCAAGAATAACTCCGAGGTATCGGGCTTCCTTCGTCCAGGGGATAGGCACATCATACATCTTTATGACCTGAGTCATATCACATCTTTTTCTGGTGAAGAGGATGGCATCCGATTTTGACACATTGATTTGTATCTTCTATGAAACTAGCCAGGATTCCAGTGCATGCATGTGATTCTGTAGTGCTTGTGGAACTGAACCATAAGATGCACTGTGCGTGAGGATTGCCGTATCGTCAGCATACATTGCTAACGTGGTGTGTTGTGTATATGGAATGTCGTTCGTGTATAAGTTAAAGAGTAAGGGGCCGAGAAGGGACCCCTGGGGGACCCCGGCCTTGATGAGTCTAGGTGTGGATGTAGAGTGATTGACACGAACGACAAACTGTCTATTTGTGATTGATTTAATGATGTTAGTGATGTTGCCTGGGAAACCCAGGGTGTGGATCTTGTATAGCAGGCCCTCCAGCCAGACTTTTTCGAAGGCTTTTGACACATGCAGTAGCACAGCACCTGTAATCAGCTTGTCTTGAATACCAGAGGAAATCATTTCCGTGACCCTGTATAACTGGTGTACCGTCGAATGTTTTCGACGGAACTCATATTGATCCGCAGGAATGATGGAATGTTCTTCTGTGAACTGAAGGAGGTTCTGAAAAATGATGTACTCCGCGATCTTGCTGAGGCTTGATAGAAGGCTTACCGGTCGGTAAGATGCTGTTCCTGCAGGTGGTTTGCCCGGTTTTATTAGCGGCGAGATGATTGCTGTCTTCCAGCTTGAAGGGAAAGGATGGAATTTATAATCTTGACAAGTTTGAAGAGCATGGTTTTTCCCATTGTCTTAATCATTTTGTTTGATATTTTGTCAAGGCCTGGACTTTTTCTGCATTTTAGTTTCATTATATATTTAAAGACTTCCGAAGGAATGACAGGAGGGATGTTGTTTGCGTTTGGTTGTGTAGTAACATTTGTCAGCGTTTGTGAGACTAGAGCTTCTGTTGAAGGGTGTGAGATGTTGTTTGTGGTGAACTGAGAAGCGTAGTGATCGGCTAGGGACTCAGCTTTCTCAAGTTCGGTGTAGGCAAATCCATTCTGGCCTTTTAAGGGTGGAATGTTGGTGTGGCATCTTTGCAAGGATGATACTGCTTTCCATACTGAATTATCATCTCCTGAGAGTGATGACAGATGTTTGGCCCAGTTCTTGTTTGCGGGTGAACGAGTAAGGATTCTGACCTGTTGGTTTAGCTGATTTAACAGAGTCTTATCCGGGGGGTAGCGTGAACGCTGCCGTTGCTTTCTCGCAGCATTTCTTCTTCTGATGACATCTCTGATTTCCTTATAATATTTTGGCTTGGCTGCTTTCACCTCTTTTCTGTTCAATCTGAGCGCTTCCAGCAACTCAGCAGTAAAGTTTTGAACTAAGGAGTCTAACTCATTGCCTGTATGTGGTGTTGGGATGAGGAGTGGAGTGTTGTTCAAGGCTTTGGTATAACCAGACCAGTTAGTAATAAAGGCCTTCTTGAGTGGTGTGTTATGTCCAGTGACATCAAACTGCAATATAACTGGATTATGATCCGAGGAGAGTTTTCCAAGGCTCTCAATATGTTTCGAGGCACAGCCCCGAATCATAAGGAAATCCAGAGTTGTAGCTGAGGTAGGTCCATAACGTGTTGGAATTTGTGAAGCTGCAATTGTAAAACCGGCCGAATTGGCACAACGTAGAATTACATTTCCAAGGAAGGTGTTAGTGTTGCAGTTTCACTCGAGGTGTTGTGCATTAAAGTCTCCACCTATAACTATGTTATTGTTGAGTCTAGCAAGAGCTTGAAATTCGCTCAAAATGCTTACATGTGATCTACTGTTGGATGGTATACGACATTAAATGAGCATAAAGCGGTTAACCCGGCAGAAGGCGCATCAAGAAAAATTACTAGAGTGGGAGCATGGGATATCACATACCCCAATGTTTAAAATACGGTAAAAACAGTTTTATTTGGTTTTAAAGCTTTTTTTCTTTTATAAAACGCGAATAAGACTTGGGTTACGAAAAATTAATTTCCAAAATAAGCCTGTAGAGAGTTAAAATTAAGATAAATGAAAATAATAACAAAATAAGCATCATACCTCTAAGTTTTACTGCATCTCTAATGCACAATGCGACTTATTGTATTTGTTTACACTTTGAACAAAATTCATTCATGTGTTCTTAGCACAGAAGGCTTTTATATTTTAAATATAGCATTCAATCTTCTGTCCTTGGCTCTAGGGCATTCATCACAATTTTTATACTTAATTACTTCGAATTCGTATATTCATTTGAATTATTCCTCGAAACTCCTGCTCTTTTCTGTTCCTAGTTAATGCGCCATTTGAGTCTAAGTAATAGTTTTATTAGCCTAGTACAACTGATGAGCAACTACATGAACTTAGTATTAGCAGTAGTAAAAAATGCATCTGTTATTAATAGTAGTAACTGTGACAGTTAGAAGGTTTCACTATGAAGAATCAATAGAATATGCAGTTACTGTGCAGGAAAACTATTTATGAAAAGGTTGCTCAATGATAAGAAAGCAGTTGAATGATCCATTATTACCGACCATGGATTTTGATTATTGATTATGGTCAGTATTTGCATTGGAATCCAGTAATAAGCATGCGAGTACCTGTTTGCATAACTTACAATTTTTTTCTTTCAAAAATTAGGATATAAATATATAACTTATTACAAATGTATCTAAATATGTCATGTTTACTATAAATATTTAACAGTGAATGTATAACTGAATTGCTTGGCTTTCCTTGAATTAATCAGAATTTCGGTGTAATTTTGCTAGTTAAATTTACTGTTATGAGCTTAATTTTTTTTAGAATGCTTATGTAGTTCAAACATATTTTACATGCTTTATGCTTAAATAAAATGTTGACTTTTTCGTGTATTTATTATTCATTACCATAATTATAATAGCAAAATTTCATCTGGAAAACATATAAATTTTTGGTAGATTCATGAACTCTGCATGCTGAGAAATGATTTGTTTTGAGTATTTTCAGTAATGTGAATACCATCACACGTTACACCATGCCAGTGCATATTAGTGCCTAAATGAAATTTTAAATGTAGCCATATTGTGATATAACCATACATAAAATCTTTCATTAACATAATTAGCATATTATTAGGTACTACGTATTAACACATCTACCTTAGTAAAAATCATCAAATTTTCAGAATGTGCCAAACTTTAATAAACAGGCTCATAATAATTCTTCGAGCTACATCACTATTTTCGACTTTTTTTGGCATTGTGTTCCGAGTTATAGAGCTTTTTATATTCAAATCATGATATTTTTTACCTTAAACTCAATTTTAATGTATGTGCTTGTGAAATTTGCCAGCAAAGGAAAAACTGCAGGAATATATTATTTTGACGCAAAATCGCTAAAGGGAGCAATGATGAGTTGTAGAGAGCTGGTGCACAATTCTCTTACATTTTGTGAGCAAAAACAGGTCAATGTATACATGGAGGAAACAATGCAAAAATTCCAGAAAATTTCCCCAAAAAGTGCAAGTATTTTTTTATTTAATAATTCAAATTTGCATTTTAAATTGTTTAAAATGTGTTTTACGATAAATATTGATAGTTCAGCAATCTTTTAAAGAAAGCCATGAAAACTGAAAAGTTGCATCTGCTAAGTAATTTTTCATAGTGACAGTTTTTACCAAGAAATTCTAATAATGAGGAAGTCTAGATGAGTTTCACTATGGTTGTTTCTTCTATTAGACCCTTAAAAAGAGATGTACCTCAGACCAACAGGTTGTGCACAAGGTCAGCAAGAAATAAGTTCCCCACTGCAGACGGCTCTAGAATGCATTCTATAGGTCCAAATGAGATAAAAATTTGAACTACAGATAATTCAAATGATGTGCTTGATATTTATTAAATAAAAAAATTTAGTACAAAACATCCACTGATAGGTTACACTGTAATACATATAAAAACATTTAATATGCTTCATAAATGTTAAATATTATTAAAAAATAGCATTATAACTGCTCAATATATCCCCCTTCATGTTCTACAATGTGCTGTAATCGCAGAGCGATATTTTCCACAGCTGACCAGAGTGAGTCTGCCAGAATATCAAGAACATGACACTGAATGCTGGCCTTTTTCGATAGATATCATCCTTTCGGAAACACCACAACCAAAAGTTGCAGGTGATCTGGTGAATGAGGAGGCTATGCTGTTGAAAAATGCTGGCTGATCACCTATTCATCTCTGAAAGACTGCCTTAGCAATTGCTTTATGCAATGATCAGTGTGAGAAGGTCTATCATTTTAAATTAAAATGTTTCTTGAAGGCATCTCCACGGTTGAATTTGGGGAATTAAAAATATATCTCAGCATATCACGGTACCCCTATGGAATAGGTTTATGTCCCCTGTGGAACACACCATACTGTTACTTTTTGAGGATATGAAGGTCCTGTAAAGCGTGAGGGTTTTCTGCTGCCCAAATTTGATAATTAAGGATGTTAACCTGTACATTGATGGAAAAGTGAGCTTCGCCAGTCCACAGAATGTTCCATGGCCAAGCGACTTCAACCACCATTTAAGCAATGAACTGAAGTACAAAAGTTTTATGAACCTCTGAGCTCCTATCTTACAATAGCTGCACAGGCTTAATTTTGTAGGGATAAAAATTCAAAATCTGCAGTAAGGTTTCTGCAGTAAGTGGAATACGGTATATCTAATACATGGGAAACAACTGACACACTCATACTACCATGCGATGACTTGACTGCTGGCTTCAGTAACTTCGGTAGCCACATTATCGACACTAGAAGATTGAATTTGCTTTTGCCGTCTACCTGCAAGAATGCCAAGTTGCCTAGTTGTTTCAAATTTCTTTATCACCTTGCGTAGGGCACATGGAAACATTGGACCTCTTTGTGTCTGCTTCATATGACGAAATTCTTTTATAGCTGCACAGAAGTTCTGATGATTCTGGTAGCATAATTTTACCAGTAGCATTTTTTCTTACAGCATAGGCATGATGTGCAGAGAAGTAACTAATGCTCATGCAGAATCCACCTTCCTTTTATCTAAAGGTTAATGCCAATAGGTATGCGCTGTAATGCAAATGATTCATTTCATTTCATTCAGATTTCGACTAGCGTCGACTACTAAGAGTCTTTACTAGTAGATTAAACTAGGCGTAGTGCCAAAAATGATAAATAAGAGATGATGCTCCTTAGCATCAACGCGCTTGGGTGATTATAACATAATGCAAAGCATACAATACTTGAGCAAAAATTGGCAATCAATTTTTGAAGCTGTAGCAGCTGCAGAGAAAAGGCATAATTGTCGGATGCAGTCTTTTGATAAGCATAATATTTGAGATTGTGGTAAGATAAGCATGGCATAGAAACATGAAATAATAAGTCATGAGCAGTCTGTCTTTCTCGACATGGCATATACTAATCAAGCATATTAATAGGCACACTTCAAAGAAAAGCAATCAGGGATGGGAAATCATTCTAAGTATGATAAGTCATGCGATGATTCTGGAGAAGCAAAGTCCGTGGGCAGTAAAAACTGCCACTGTCCTTCTCTGATAAGTTGAAAATCACGTGAGGTCAACTAGCCAGTAGCGATAAGAGCAGTAGGAAGAGTCCTGATTCAACCATAGCGGTCACATGGTGCTCCGAAATACAATTATTTTGCACACAGAGTAAAATCATCTTGAGAAAATATTAGAAATAAAATACAAATTATAGAAAACTAGAATAACATAATATCCTGATTAGTCAATTAAGAGTCTCAATCCTAAATTTAGGAGAAAATAACCTGCTTTGTTAAACCTGCTTTGAACAGGAAAATAAATATTTATAGTATATACAAGAGTCACCATCTGACATTATGGTGAATAGTTCTCGGACGTTTCACTACATTTTCGACTGTAGGGTCATAATCCATTATGTTGCGAATAGCCTCATATGAAGAATTCTGCATGTTATTAAAAAATTTATGAGCTGTAATGAGGATTTGGGAATGCAATGGTTCAATTTTAAGATCACTGTGAATTTACATATTCCGCACAAACCACAGACCATTAACAAAAAATCTAAGGATTTTATTTTGAAGAGTATTTTGAGCTTGAGTCTTTTGGTTTTATTAGCAGTTGCCCAGACCGGGACCGCATAGAGAAGAATAAGCCGAATCAAAGAGATATAGAGCATCGTTTTAACTTTTATATTTAATTTTGATTTTCTTCCGATAATAGCGTAAATAGCACAGAAGGCAGCATTTGCTTTTTTAAGATGTATGAAATATGATCCCTGAAATTTACGTTTTTATTAACGAAGACTCCCACATATTTATATGAATCAGCAACTGTAATAAAAGTGTTATTAATCTTGATGTCTGTGTTGACCCTCATGTGGGTTTTATATCAGCGGTAGAGAACCACACAGCATTTGCTAGCATTGAGGTTAATTTTCCATAAGTTACACCATTTAACGATGACATTAATATGAAGCTGAAGATTATTTAGAGCCACTTGAGGGTTCTAGATTCGGTAAGTATAACTGTGTCGTCTACATATTTAAGAACTTTGGCATATAACGAATGTGGAAGATCGTTTATATAGATGTTAAAGTACTTCAGGCCTAGAATACTTCCTTGTGGGACCCCACTGTATACAACTCTTCTAGAAGACAGAGTGTCCCCACATCTGACCTGAAAAGTACGACGTTTGAGGTAGGACATCGAGAGTTTGATAAAACTGTTAGGAAGCAGTTAAATTGGTAAGCTTATGGATAAGGCCTGCATGCCAGACTCTGTCAAACGCTATTTTAAAGTCTAAAAAACAAGCAGCCACGCCATTCTTTTTATTAAAAGCCAAAGCAATGTTCTCACCAGATCAAGGACTTGACGAGTGATGCTATAGCCATGTTGGAAACCAAACTGAAGCTCATCAAGTAAATTCAGCCTTTCAATGTGATCGGTAAGTCTACTACAAAGTATTTTTTAAAAGTGTTTTCCCATAGCTGGAAGCAGCTTAGGATTTTTTTCCTGGTTTGAGAATTGTAATAATAATAGAATGTTTCCACTGTTGTGGAAAATAACATAAATTAATACAAGCGTTAAAAACGTTAGTAAGTATTGAGATACAATTACTTGGGAGTGCTTCGTTATTAGTCTGATCGAATCCTTTTGCTTTTTTAATTTTCAGTAGTTTAATTTGTTAACTTCATTAAAGTTGGTAAGCTTGGTATAATTTGTGGAGCTATTACTGATAATACTATCTATAGTAAATTGAATTCTATTTTCATGTTCATCATTATTAATTTCCTGCTTCTTAAATGTGCTTTCTAGTACATCCGCCATTAAATTTGCCATTTCCATTTCAGATTGGTGTATACGTCACATGTGATCAATCGGATGTATTTGATTGGTACATTCACTGCGAAGAGATTTAACGATTTTCCAGACAGTGTTAGGTTCAATTTCCATATTATCAAATAAATGATCCCATTTCTACGATCTATAATCAATAATTTCACTTTTAATTTTCATGTTGAGGCAATTCGTGTTACTTTAGGGTTTTGAGTAAGTTTTCATTATTTTCTAGAGCCGTTTCTGAGTTTGAGGATATTTTCCGGGAGGGTCAGATAGTTTTTAATTTTACATCTGTAGGTAGAATTTTTGATGGCAATCTGCATTTTATTTGTGAGAGAATAACTTTCGTCCTCGATATCTGCACAGTTATTGTATTCAGTTTTTTCATTGATGTTTGAAAGTAAATTAGTGTAGTTGGTCCAGTCAACTTTAGTATAATACTTTGGAAGTGGTGGATAAAATCATAAAAATCAAAGTTCAAAGGGAAGTGATCAGATGAGAGTTCCTCATTAACTTCCAGTAGTGGTGAGTTGGGGAGATTTTAGAGAAGAACAATATCAAGAATTTTACCATTTCTATTATTATGAATTCTGATAGGAGAGGTAGGGGCAAACAATTTAATATCAGATTTCAGGATGTAATAATTGAGTATATTTCCATTACTGCTATGTCCTCTTGAATGCCATGCAGGGTGCTTGGCATTAAAATCTCCTGCAATGATTGTGGGGGTATTTAGTAGATGTAATAATATCTAAGTCACTGTCAGTAATAAGCTTTGAAGGTTGATTATAGAGTGAAATGAAAAGATATTCTTCATCAAGTCCACTATAGATATGGCCGAATTCCACGTTACTGTTTAGCTGTAGATTATATCTATGAAGTTTGATATGAGATTTTATAAGAATGGCAGTGCCGCCTTCCCTGTTATATACACGATCAGTCCTAAGAATATTGTATCCTTGAATTTTAAACTGGTCACAATTTTTTAGGTGTGTCTCATTAATTAGCATTACATCAATATTGTATTTATTTAAATAGTGATTACGTACGCTGTTTACATTCAAGTAAGAAATTTGGAGAAAGTTTTTACTAGCTGAAATTATACTTTTGTAATCTGTATAAGTATTTGTAATCTTGAACCTATGAAAGAATTCTTTCACCTTAGCAAGCTGTACTTTCAGCCAATCAAAGAATCCAATCGTTTCTTTGGGGCTGTTTTCTATTGTTTTGGATTTGCTATTATTATCAGCAGGCGGGGCTTGAGTTTTCGTGACGGGAAGTATAGGAAAATCCTTAGGATTAATATCAAACTGAGACTTAGATTCACAAACTTTCGTTTTAGTGGGAATTTCAATAATCTTCGTTTTATTGGGTTTTTCAGGAGAATGTCTATTATTGGGAATGTTTTTCGGATAGAAAACACATCCACGATAAGATGAAACGTGGTTTTTGCCAGAGAGGGCACAAACAGGTGGTTTTTCACTTTTCTTTTGCTCACATTAAAAACCTTCGCGAGGTTCAGCACATTTTTGGCATCTAGGTTTATATTTGCATAAATCACGGATATGTCCATATCGTTGACGATGACACTGGACGTGGTCTTGATTTGTAATTGCGAACAACAACAACATCTAGTCCTCTGAGGGATTTGATATCAAATATCTTTTTTGCTGTTAACATGACCTCTTTTGGTTTTGACAAAAAATAATGGCAATTTTTTCACTACACCGTCTTCGAAGCGGGTCATTTGTTTTACCCGCTTACGTGTGATACGGGCAATTGTAGGTCTTCTAAGTCCTTCTGGATTAAGCTCGATATTAAATGTACGAGGAAGCTTTTTGATAATTGCTTTAAGTTGTTTTTCAGAATTAATTCTGTAAGCATGATAAGGGACCGAGCGGTCTGCAAGTAATTTCGTGACTGTGCGATAACCGTCTGGATCAAATAACTTAATCTTTAGAGTGTCACCCGTAAGATTTCCTTTAATTTTTATACCCATACCTTCAATGTTTCCTTTAATTTGTCCCAGTCAAACAAAAAAAAAATCTTCTAAAACAATAGGAGGAATGTGGGTAGCAGTCTTCTTAGGGAAGATAAAATCATTTCCTTCACCTTATTCTACTTGGTCTTCACTGGGAAGATCTTGAAATTTATTTTTATGGACAGGAGATAGCGCTTCTGTCTGAGAGAGGGTACGTTTGTGAGTTTTTGCAGAGGTTTTAAACCCTTCTTCATCAGTAGAAATTATTTTCATTTTACGCGTTTTATTGCTAGGTGTTCTTTTAATTGATTCATTTTCGATTTTTTGCTTGTTTGGTGTTCTTTCAGTTAACCCTAAATCAAGTTTTTGTCTGCTAGAAGCATTTGCAGAATTATGTCTAGATTTGACATGCTTTTGACTGGCTATGTTAGTTTCATGTGATTCATTTAAGAGTTGTTGCTTGATATTAGTATTCATTTTTAGTTTTTCTTGATCCATCACTATAGAGAATGGCCACGATACAATCTTCGGGGATTTTAATTGCATTCGTGATTTCAGGGATAGTTGCCTGAGCTATTAAACTATTATGCCTTTCGATAGAAAGCAGTTTAATTTTATCTACTACTTTTAAAGTTCCACCATCAGATTCAATTGTGATATTGAAATCATTGCATAATTTTTGTGCCGAATGGTACGGATTTTCTACTGTTGCCTGAAAATTCTGATTCTCCTCCATGCCTGAACTTTCGAAATAAAGCTAAGCCATGCCGAGAATAGAAATAGACCGACTTACCGTTTGCAGTAGTTTCCACAGCAGCCAAACCAAAGCAGCAGTGAAAAGATCAGATTCCAAGAAAAGCAAAGCGTAATTCAAATGGAAAACAGAACCATGAAAAATTCCAACCTGTCTCCTCAAGCTCAGTGGCTAGAATGAATGCAGATGAATGTTACTCTATAATGGTGCTAGCACCTGGGCCAAGGCCCTACCCCTATCGAACAGTAGCGTTTTTTATTATATTTTCAAACATTAAGGCAAAGTAAATTTAGCATTAAAGTGGTATATGAATTGTTAATTTAATTCTAATATATGAATTAGTTAGTTAGTTTTTTTAGTCCAAAGGGATTTAGTCCCGAAGGACTATTACTTTCGTTTTGCGATTTTGCTTCGAAAACACAAAAACGGCGTATCAATTTTCAAATTGTTGCCACTAAATGTTATCGCTCTTCATTAAACTTTAAAAAATGCAAAATCTGCATAAATGTATGCATGTTATTATTATTTTTTTTTTTTTTTGACGTAGCTTTCTCTTCAAAAATCGTCTGCGTGCGTTGCACGGGAAAATAAAAAGGAATTTTAATTACAGTTCTAAATAAATAGCCAAATAAATGTGAAATTCGTAACAATATTCTCTAAAACTTTAACGAATTTTTCATTAACAAACTCAAAGATTTCAAAGCCAGCAATACCAACGTTGTACAGAAAAAAATTTTTATCTCCAGCGCGTGAGAGCGTGTACCGAAATTTCTAAAGATATGCTCAATTTAAAATTATTTTGCGATATTGCTGTTGAACTGAATTTTATGGTTTAAGTGCGAAGAACATGGTATTTAACAAATAAAGGTAACACACAAAATGTTAAATAAACGCCCCTTTGGACGTAATTTAAAATTTGAAACCTTTCAGATTTTCTTCTTTTTTTTTAATAATATAATGATTATTACTTATTAAAATCTACACATAACAACGCCAAGAGACTCTTAAATACTACCCAGTCTGGAAAAAGGATGGCAAAGCAGATGCGAGCTGGTGACTGGCCTGAAATTACATGATACATACATTAATGGTTAATAGTTAATGATTCAGTATTTTAATAGGGTTAATCTTCGGATTATGGTAACTTGGCGGTTTTTTGGCGAGCAACATTGCTACAGCAACCTACCAGTTTGTTTGGGGGACGCCATTTTGTTTTCACGAAGTAAAGGTTTTTTTTTTTTTCTTTTAACTCAACATTTTTTCCAACAATCTGCTAGCCGAATTACGTTTATGCTAGAATTTTTATGGAACAAAAGTGCTTAATCATGACGAAGATTAGGTGCGAAATTGTTTCCAAGTGCTTATTAGCTAAAATCACGATCGGAATTTTCCGAAAAGTAGTGGAACAAACGTGCACAGAAATTTGTTTTTACAGGGCAAATTTGTATATGAAACATGTAAATAATTTTTCTCGTAAATTAGAAAAATTTCCACGAAAATGCAGGAAAATTTTGTGAATCTTTGAAGCTGGTAAAAAAGGACATATATGAAATTACCTCATCGCTAAAAAGTATGTATACTATGCAAGCTTTTATATGTTCAGCTTGCATATACCCTTTCCAAGGATGAACATTTGCACGTATAAAATAAATAAAATATGCAAGATATTACATTAATTTTCTTTTCCCTCTAAATTATCCATTATAAAAGTCACCTGCGAATTTATAAGGCAAACATTAAAAATGGTTGCAAATACTTAGTGTCAAATATTTAACTTATTTCCATGCAGGTTTACTTGTACTGAAATGGATTGCAAAATGCTACAAACGCATAATGCACAAAATGACTATCATTTAATTAAAATATAAATAAATTAAAGAACACAAATTAAAATATGAATAAACATATACATTAAATTAATAAAAATTATTGTTATTATTATAATTTTTATCGCCTTACTAAAATGTCGCCAAACTACCAGTTACCATATTCCAAAGATTAGCCTTTTAATAGTTAGTAAGTGCGAAACCTTTGGTGATTTTTTACGTAGGTAGTTATGTTATACATTTTAGCTATTAGATATAAGGTGACATATCAGTTATACAAGTTAATAAAGCATAGACATAGTTATATACATACATGCAGGTTTTAGAATGATAAATTACAGTGATTGCAGATTATTATATATTAGTTATGGTATATTGGTATTCAGGATAGCCATGGGTCTTACGGAGTTATTTGGGTCATTTATATTATAATTGCAAATTTTGATTAATGGATTTTGAATTAGTTTCCGACTCTCATAAAATTTCCTGGCGCATGGGACGCAAAATGGCCTTGTAAATAAGTAACTTATTATCAATAGATAGAACACTGTTTTGAGCAATTAAGGGGTATAGTTTTGCTTTACGAACTCGAAGTTTTTGGATGATAGATGTAATGTGTGGGGTCCAAGTGAGAGAATTACTGAGGATCACCCCAAGATAAGGGACTTGTTTAGCCCAGGGAATAGACTGATTGTAGAATTTTAGATTCTTTTTCATTTTCTTCTTGGTAAAGATGACTGCTTTGGTTTTTTCAACATTTACTAATATCATACTATATATTACTAATTCACATTTTCAATATATGCAAATAAATACTATTTGTGTTGCAGCGCCACCTATCGGTGGATTTTCATAATAAAAACTTTGTATTTAATAAATTTCAAGTGCATTATTGGAATTACCTGTAGTCAAATTTTATTTTATTTGGACCAACAGAACCAATTTTAGAGCCCGCTGAAGTAGGAAACTTATTTCTTGCTAATCTTGTACTTTATACCTTTTAAATGATTTCTTTCATCAGATACATGAATTCATGTTTACTTGCATAAGTTTTAACTATGAGTCAAATAAGGGGCTAAAAAAAATTCTGAATTTAGTTGAATGATCTCAAGATTTTTTTGTTTATATATTTTTTTAATTTAGCATAATGAGTAAAATGAAGTAGCTCTTTACAAACTGTAACATAAGTAATGAAATGATAAACAGAAGCAGAGATATCATCATGTAGAATTATGGAGATTTCTATAAAAATTTAGATGTATACTAAGCCCATATGTAATATTGTAGACATAGAAGAGAACATGGCTGAAAATCATTCTCTGACTTTTAAGATAGACTTCAGAGTAGCTGTTCAATTTTTTATTCTCAGAAGGAACTGAACAGCTACTCTGCACGAGATTACAGTAAATGTAATGAAGTCTTGAACCTGAACACATTATATACCATGGCACAACAAAGAACCCAGTAGCAAGTCGTGCACTTTTGGAGTAAGGGCAACTAAAAACATTAAATTCTGTTCTGCATATTCCAACTGGAAGAATGTTTTCTGGTATGATAAATCACAATTTTGATTCTATCATGAAGCAGGGTAAACATAATGAAGTTATGCATACATCTTACTAATAAGGTAGATAATATAGGGATTATAGCATTCATTGCAATATCTTCTATTAATTGGACTTTTACTGGCTCAAGCTATGTAAACATCTCTGATATAATTAAAATCTTTTCATAAGTATATTTTTCCCCCTATAACGACCCTCATTTTGACAAGATTGTGTCACACTGCATAGAAAAAAGCTGGCTGAAGTAACATTGAAATGATTCCTTGATAGGCTGATTCAACAGTTTACAAGATAAATAGGCAATACTAGTTTGAACTGACAAACCTTAGCTACTGGCCTACTTGAAGTACTAACACTAGCATCACCACATAGAATCGTCATCAAGATCTCCATTGCAGCAGAAGTAGACCAACACAGTATTTAGTATGTGTACGTAATATTTTGTCTCTTGTGTATTTGGAAGGTACGTACGTAATATTTTGTCTCTTTTGTGTATTTTGAAGGTAGCACAATAGTCTGAGAGCATTTGTTAAGTAACAGTTTGGGGTTGGGGACTAGTAAAATAATGAAAACACTACAAAAGATAAAGTAAATATTTATTTACCCATCAGCTTCTGTTACACAATTAAAAAATTCTATACATATAATAATTCAGGAAAATATACCATTTGACATGTTATCAAATATACATTATTTTCTGCCTGGTAAAAGCAGCTTTAGCAATAGATTAAAAAAATTACCAAAATATAACCTCAGATATATTCAGTTTCACAAAATATAAATCCCAGCATCCTGTAGAAAGGACTTTCAACAAGAACAATTATGCATTGTTATTTGCACTTGCATCTTAACAATTTTCTAGTAAATACATGACTGAAGTTATATTACATATATTATTAATAACAATTTATACAAATCCACAGCATTGCAAAAATTAAGAATACATGAAACGGATTTGAAAAAATGCATATTTTACGAAACTCCGTTTTTAATATCTAATATTTTAGTCAATACAAATTTTAAAGAAACACATTTATTAAATATGGATTATGAATTACTTGTTTCATATAAAGTAATTCTGAATGTTACTGTAAAAGTTCAGAAAATATTTTCTTTCTAATAAATATCTCTTACAATTTTTCTTTAAAAGCAATCTCACTTTTTCCAGCGGAATAATTATTCCTTTTTTACAATTAAAATGAAAGACCATGGCTTAATCAGTTGCAGTTTAAGACATTTATAAAACATCTAAAATACTGCTAAATTTAACATACACAAAGGAAGCAAAAGGTGATATATTTCTTATCTATTAAAAATTTTTAAAAGCATGAGTGCTTTTAAACTATAAACAGTTAAGAATTTTTAAACTATTAAATATGCAATACTACAAGTCATAAAATTTTATAAATGTTTCAGAAGATTAATTATCTGAATGCTATTTTTTTAGCAAAGTATTAGAATTATTTATAATAATATTTTCAAAACATGTTAAATACCAGAATCTGACCACAATGGATGAATTTAATATAAATGAAAATACTACTTGGCAAAGAAAGGAAGATATTTTAGAATTTGCTTTGCCTCCTTATTTTTATGTCACACAATTACTAATCCTACATAGTTAAATTTGATACAAACTGAAATTTGCTTAAAGAATAATTTGCAAAAATCTTACAAAACACATAAAAACAAATTCAGCTTCTTCTGCATATTGTAACATACATATACTCTGTGCAGTTTTAAAATGTGCATTAATACATTATGTTGTTAGTTGAAAAAAACTTTTTGATAAACTTGTAATATTAATGAAATGATATTTTTAAATAAAATACCAAATTCAAGAATGCCACCTTTTTTGTAAAAGTTTCAAAATTTCAGTATAATATAAGTTTAAATGAGTTATAAAGTACAACGTTCATTAAAACAAATGGCAAGTTTAGAAAAGACAAAGATAACAACAATACATTTTTATGCATGGAAGGTATGTGAAATATTGAAATATGAAAAATGTGACAGAAAGCAAGGTAGTGTTAAAATAGATGGACCTTAGCTACTGAAATATAAAAAAATTGACATATTAAATATCATACCAAAAATGTTGCTTATCAAATTAAAAAGTTAATTTTTAATAAAATAAAAATTTTGTGACTACATGAAAAAAAGGAACAAATTTTAATACAACAGATTACTTTTTAATTTCTTTCTTTCTCTCTCTCTTAACTCAATTTTTTAATAATTCTTTAAAGGCTTACAGCTATTTTTATGATTATCATCAAGATATATTTCTCATTATGATGTCCTTTATTCCTTTACTTACTGTTTGCTAATTTAGCATCTTATGGAGATTGCACTCCCTTTCTTTTATTAGCACACATAAAGCAGTCAGTTACATTATTAGAATACAAGATGCAAGTTTTGAAAATTTAATTCATAGTTCACATTTCAAATTATTATTTTACAGTTCAAATGGTCATAGCCCTTTTATATTTCAATAAAAAGATTAGTTATATATTACACAAACTTAGCCATACACACATTCTTCATTAATATTTCTCCTCATTTCAGAGAACCCAATCCATGAATACTGCTCTAGAAAGAATATTATTTTTAACATTCAATTTTTTGTCAGAAAGAAATTATAAAAAGTCCTTTGAGTAAATGTAGTATCTGTGACCACAGGAAAAATAAATCGTATAATTAATGATGAGGCTGCATCAATTTAAAATATTTACTACTATTCTGATCAATTACTATAATACAAATGCACTGGAAAACCTTTCAGGAATATTCAGCGGAATTTGGCACAATTTAGAACAGACGTGATATCTATAGACACTAATTATATATTGTATCTTAATACATAAACATATGAACTTGTATTCAAATAAAACTTACAAAGAACATGAGATGAAGCTTTTAATATTTTAATTACTATGATAAAATTGCAGTCTTTTTTCCCAAGCAGCAACATTCAAATACGATTAAAAAAAATCAAATATATAAATATTAACAAGTTAACAAATTGCAACTTTCAATAGCAATATTTGAGTTTCTCTCATGTAATACGTGTGCAATATTTTTTATATATGAGATCTTATAAAAGGTATCAAAAGTATCGCATTAACTCATTACCAAAGGGGGAAAAATCACATTTAGCTTTGAAAGTTCAAAAGAACCAGCAAAAAGAAGAAAGAACGGACCTAAGTTAAGATTTTTCTGATGAAATTTGGCTTCCATTAGATTTTTCAGCAAGAACTTCTTCATTGCTCCCACTAACATCAGTTTGGCTTACACTTGATCCACTAACTTTAGTCTAAAAAATTTGATTTTACACTTTTAAATTTTATTGAAATTAACAGAAAAAACATGGGATTAAAATAATTACCTCAAGTGATAATGAATATTAATAACTGTAAACCAAATGAAATTTTTTACTTATCATAAAGTACTGAATTGATATGATTTTATAAAATCAGAAGCAAAATACAAATCTACACAAATTAGTATATTTCTCACTTACATAAAACAATGAGGATAACAACAAATAATTTCAGTCCTGTGCATTATTACATACAGAAGGAATGATTCTTTCTTGCTCAGTTTTGTGACTTAATAGATTTTAAAAGGAAACAGATAAAAAAAAACCTTTCAAACTAATTACTGGAAAAGAGGTTAATTTCCTACATAATGTTCCAAAATAATTTCCTTAGGCGCAAACAATATGCTGGAGTTTTTTTTTTTTTTT
>KK115513.1:26933-51793 GCA_000611955.2 Stegodyphus mimosarum
TAATTGTAATAAATTCCTTTTTATTTTCCCGTGCAACGCAGACGATTTTTGAAGAGAAAGCTACGGAAAAAAAAAAAAAACCCAACAAAGAAACATAAGGACTAAATTGAAAAGTGATACGCCGTTTTTTGTGAAACAATGCAAAATGCCCAAACGAAAGTAATAGTCCTTTGGGACTAAATCCCCTTGGACTAAAAAGGTAGCATTTATGTTATACATCGGGAAAAGCCCCCAAATACTTTTGTAACCAGTCATTTCAACTTCCAAAATCAAATCTAGCCTTTATTTAAGTGTTTGTAATTTACTAAGACACTCAGGCCTATTTACCAGATAAGTGTTGCATTTATGAATATCTTTACAAGAGGGAACTGTTTCATAGTCATGTTCCACATGCGGGAAACAACAATAATAATAATAATAATAATAAAAAAAAAAACTTATGTAACCAGTTTTATTTATTTGAAGTTAAACCAAGAAATAATGCCTGCATTCAATAATCTCATTCATTTTAGTAATAATTCTTAAAATATAACTGGCTATAATTCCTTCTGAAAGCTGCAACATATAAAACTGTGGGAAAATAAATTTGAAATTTTCTTTTGCATGAAATGCTATCTTTTTAAAATATTTCAATTATGATTAGCAGAAATGAATAAAATATTCATTTTTCAACTGCAGAAGATCCAGTCAGATTAATTAAAAATTTATTATGTAAAACATTTGACATTAGAAGGGGAGAAATAATTACATTTTCATTGTCCAACAGATTTTGATACAATATATGTAATTACAAATGTATTTTCACTTCATAATTTGAAACGACAGAAAAGTAAAATAAATTTTAGTATCCGGTTGGGGGTGGGAATGATTAAATATATAAAATTAAAAAGAACTATAAATCTAAATATTATATTAACTGAAAATAAATTTAGAATCCAAGCTTACTTGACTTCTTCTAATTTCTCTCTCACACTAGCTCCAATGGTTCCCAGTGCTTCAGAAGTCTTTTCAGTAGCAGTTTTTAAGGTCTGACTAGTCTTCTGGAATCTGAAAAAAATCCAAATTTATTGTAGTATAAATCAAATTACTTGTTAACAAACAGTATAAAATAATTTAAATTTGTAAAATAATGAATGCGATTTCAAGAATTTCCATTTCTAACAGACAGACAATAATTTTATCATGGAAAAATAAGATAAAAAATGCAGTAAAAGTAGAGAAAGTTCCTAACATTTTTCCAGCCTGGAATACTGATATTTTAGAAGAATGCATATCACAAATGATGCAATAACACAAGTAACTATAGCAAATAAACAAACTCAAAATTATAAATAATACTCAAAATTTATTTTTAAATCAAAATTTACATTTATAAACCAATCAAATTCTAGAAACATGTCAATATCATGTTCTTCGCACTTAAACATAAAATTCAATCCAACAGCAATATCGCAAAATAATTTTAAAATGAACATACATTTAGAATTTCCAATACTCAATCGTGCACACTGGAAATAAAAATGTCCCGCCCCGTACAGTGTTACCATTGCTCGCTTTGAAATTGTTGAGTTTGCAAATAAAAAATTCATTTAAGTTTTAAAAAACATGAAATAGATAATAAAACAAATTCCAAATTTGGGCTTCCACATGCCCATATTCAGGTGGAAACGTACATTATTCAAAATTTGATGGCTCTAGGAACCGTTGTTTTATCACAATGCTAGAAACATACATACATTTATGCAGATTCTTCATTATTTAATTTCTTTACATATAATAAAGGGCTCTAATATTTGGTGGCAACAATTTGGAAACCAATGCAAAATGCCAAAACGAAGACAACCAAACCAACACAAGATGCCAAAACGAAATTAATAGCTCTCATGGGCTAACATTCTTTGGGTTAATAAACAGAAATTTAAATGCTAGTTATTTATGATCCAATACACTTATTAAAAACCTTTTCTTAAAAAGATATCAAACTATAAACTCCAAATTTGACATTTATTATGATACTGAATTGCATGTTATCAATAAAGATTTTTGTTTATGTATGCTAATCATAAACTCTGAAGTTCACAGAGACATTTGAGCATATTTCCTACTTCAAATTGTTGAGAAGCAAAATCATTTGTATGTCTGGGTGAAAATGTATCAAATTCTTAATCTTCCTATAATAGGTATCAAATAATTTAATATCCACAACAATGAATCATCCCAAAGTAGTTCATCTTTCAATCCCATACAAAAACTTAAGAGATACTTGTAAATAAAATGCAGTTAAAGAGAAGACTTCAATTGAAAGAGTATAAAAAATAGCTATATTTAAGCATAGGCATAAAATTTCACCAAATGAGTATAGAAGGTCAATACTTTCAAATACCAAAGCAAATTTTTGCTGTAAAAAAAACAAAAAAACATTTAACCAAATATCAACTGTAACAGCCCAACATTTTTTTTGTTTTAAAAACATACTGTCTAATACTTTTATCATAAATATGCTTTATGAAGTTTATAATTTAACTGTTTTCATATTATCACGTATATCATTAACAGCAGCAGATACTTATAAAATTATATATGTGTAATTAAAGTAACTGCATTCATGCTAATCAGAAAGTCAGTGAAATATATAAGTAAAGCTTTTAATACTTGAAAATACCTTAAGTAATAAATTCTAGATAACTGTTTGAAATAGCATACAATACAAAAATATCTATATATTTTATTTATGATTGCTACGATATGTACGCAGATGCATACACATTCTCAACTACAAACAATATATTTTACCATTACATGGAAAAACTTTTTTCAAACTAATAACCAACTTAACACGTATAAAAGCTATTATAGATTTTATACTACAACAGACTTTTTTCTAAATTTCCTTCAACGGAAATTTTCACACTATTTTAAAATAACACAATGATAATAATACCTTCTAATAGAAACTTTGAAAAAAAAAAAAAGTCCACACCATTAGCTTTTTTGTAACACACACATTAACCTTTTATTATAAGCAATTTCATACATTTGAAATTCCATTGTAATAGCATAAAATGTCAATTTTAAAGAAATGCAATCCATTTTAAAAAACAACCACATGTCAATAATTAAATTAAGATGAGGTTAGTACAACAGTAAGAGAAAAGCTGGCATAAAATAACTCCCTCTACTGCTAAAGGGAGATTGGTGGGACTGATAAAGGTGCATGTCATGGCATAGCTGGGACAAGGGTGAGGCAAGTGAGGTACTTTCGTCAAATGAATGACTAGGAATGGCCTCAAATTAGCTGTGAAATTTTAGAAATACAATTAAAAAATAAATTATGATTAATTAATTTTCAACTTCAAAATGAATAAAGGAGCACCATTTTAAAATAAAATTTAAATCAATAAAAAGAGCTCCATATTCTTGTGCATTTGCACAACTCGTGTGTTTTTCTTTAATCAGTTAACCAAATTAAAATAAAAATTTAATTGAAATTTAATATTATTTTTTTATATTTATACAGTGTTCAAACTTATATAAGGTATAGAATGATAAATCATCACAATGGGTTGATCCTGATAGCCTCTTTAAGCAAATCAATTTAAAATTTATGTATATCTTTGTAAAATTTAATACAAGAAAAAAAAAAAAAAAAAAAAAAAAAAAAAAAAAGGAACTGAAAAAAAAAAAAAAAAAAAAAAAGAGATAAATAACGTACTGTGGTCAAAAGCTTTAAATATACATACAACTTCAAGCACAATACAAGGATTAACCTGATACTGAATGCTGGCGAATGGGTTTTCATAAGTATTTTCATATTATTCCCCACATGAAGCATAAAATACAAGTCTATTTCACTTAGAAAGTCCTCTACAACCAGAATTTTCACCTTAAATAAATTGCCCTTATATGTTTGCAGCACTGAGTTAAACAAACAAATCTAAACAAAGGATTATAACTTTATTTACAGAATATAAAGACAAGTTGAAAAGAAAGGTTAAGAATAAAAACTTAAAATCAATTGATAAAATAAATAATTTTTCAGAAAAATATTTTTTTTGTTGTAAAAATATAAGAAAGGAAAGATATGTTAATCTCACAATTAAACGAAGACATAAAAAATTATATGAGATACTTTACAATTTCCAGTTACTATTTAATGAAAATTTTGTATTATTGGATGTAGATATTTTAAAGGTTATGTTATGTTATGCTAGATAGAGTCTGGCAAAGCATATGAGATTTATTTGCCCAAAGGGTATTTTAAAAAGGATTAATATCCAACTTAGCATTTAAATATATCAATGTTGCATATATTCCATAAAAGCTATCTAGTTTTGAAAACTATGCTATTTCATTAATTCTAGTCGCTAAAGCAAAATCAGATAATTCAAGAATAGAACTTACAATCTAAATTCAGAAATCATATTGAAAATGTTTTTAATGGCAACTATTGTTAGTGTAAAAGAACTTCAGAAAACTTAAAATTATATATGCAAAATTTTCTTTAGTCCTAAAAAAACTTTCAAATATCATTATAAAACAAATTAAATAATCGAAATAGATTTCTATTTAGTTTTGAAAACTATATTATTTCATTAGTTCTAGTCGCTAAAGCAAAATCAGATATTTT
This sequence comes from Stegodyphus mimosarum, assembly GCA_000611955.2. Taxonomy (NCBI): domain Eukaryota; kingdom Metazoa; phylum Arthropoda; class Arachnida; order Araneae; family Eresidae; genus Stegodyphus; species Stegodyphus mimosarum. Next base: position 31,561 of record KK115513.1, read on the forward strand.
AAAGATAATTCAGGAATAGAACTTGCAATCTAAATTCAAAAATCATATTGAAAATATTTTTTAAAACAAATTCAGAAAATTTAAAATTATATATGCAAAATTTTTTTTGGTCTTAAAAGAATTTTCAAATATCATTACAAAACAAATTAAATAATCAAAATAGATTTTGAAAAAAAAAATTCAGTTTTACTTCATTAAAAGAAAGAAAAATTGACTTACATGCCTCCCCCCAAAACTTCAATATTAGTGCAATATCTCTTTTATTCAGTGTTACTTACTATTTATCAGAAACATACTTTTCACTGTTTTCATCATATACGTAGCGTATTCGGAAACTAAGTACCGTTTCATTCTAGCGCCGTCGCAGCGCTATGGTATGCGTCCCGCGCATGCGCACTAGTCTTCCTTGTTCACTGACTTTCAATTGTCGCCATTTTGGTTGCTCTATGTTGTGTTTTCAGTTTGCTGTGCAATTCAAAATGTTTAAGACAATTAGTTCTCCCGCTGACTGTGAGATTCGTGCAGTGATTAAATTTTTGAACGACAGGAATGTCAAACCGGCCGAAATTTATCGTCAAGTGATAGAAGTTTACGGTAAATACGCGATAAGTGATGGAATGGTGAGAAAGTGGGTAAGAATGTTTAATGCAGGTCGAACAAATGTCCACGCCGAGGCTCGGAGTGGTCGGCCTTCTGTTGTCACCGATGATTTGGTAAGGAAAGTTGATGAAGCTATTCATGAGAACAGACGCTTCACAATGACAACTCTTTCAGAGGCATTTCCACAAATTTCGCGTACTGTTTTGTTCGAAATTGTGTCTGACCGCTTGAATTATCGCAAACTGTGTTCCCGATGGGTTCCAAAAATGCTCACTGATGTTCACAAAACAAAGCGACTCGGTAGTGCCCTGACATTTCTCACGCGGTACAGTGATAATAATACTGTACCGCGTGAGTATGTCTTCTGGGATAGGATGTCATCACAAAAAATCATGTGCACTGTCTTCTGGGATAGGAAAGGTGCTTTGCTTACTGAATTTCTTCCCAGAGGTGAAACCATTAACGAGGCACGATATTGTGAGATTTTAACAAAATTAATGCTTGCCATTCAAAACAAACGAAGAGGAATGCTCAGTAAAGGAATTGTGTTGCTCCAGGACAATGCTCGGCCCCATACTGCTGGTGTCACTCAATCGTTAATTTGACAGTTTCATTGGGAGCAGTTCGATCACCCGCCGTACAGCCCGGACTTCGCGCCATCCGACTATCACTCATTCCTGCACATGAAGCGTGAGCTGGGTGGCAAGCGCTTTGGATCTGAGGATGACACGAAATATGCTGTGGAGTCGTGGTTAGCGAAACTTCGGGAAGTTTCTTTGACGATGGTATACAAAAACTGGTCACCCGCTATGACAAGTGTTTGATCATTGGCGGAAACTATGTTGAAAAATAGTTTAAGACATGCATTTTCACGTAAAAATAAAATTGGATTCGAAAAAATTGTTTTACTATTTTTTTTTTTCAAAACGGTACTTAGTTTCCGAATATGCCTCGTATTATTACATGCATTAATTTTCTGAATGCATAAAGTTTTGATTACAAATATTATAAGCATTATGGCATAATTTGGTATACTTAACTTTGCTGAATATGAGTTGAGTTAGAAATACAGTTAATTTGATTGTATACAAGGACACATATTCACCTCTTTGCCTCAAATGAAAAAATACCTAGATATAGCTCTGCATAGGAGGATACATGTCATTTACAAAAACACATAATTATTATAATAATTATTCTTCACTTCTTGTTATTAGAAATTTGAAATTAAGAATAATTAATTTTACCAAAAACTCATTCTCAATAAAGGAGCTTTCATCATGCAGTCATGATTTATTCAAGGGGGAGGGGAGATCAGGGTTTTAATCACTTAGAGATCACTACTTAATTTTAATGAAAAACACAATAAACTTATGCTTTTCCTTTCCTACACTGTAAAATATGAACAGTAATTTTTAAATGAAGGATGCAATTAAAATCACATGCAAGAAAGTTCCGTTATGTAGTTTTAGAAAATAAAATATAAAATAAAACCAGCAATATTATGGTACAAGAATTGTACACTACTACCTCACCCCATCATATTGGTGCCATGGGCTAACAAGCAGTGTGATATCATACAAAACCTACTGTAAAGTTATGATTAAGAAACATCACTTTTTTCAGTTACCTTTTTCTGAAGCTTGAAAGTGAGCTTGATTTTACAGTTAACTAATTCTTAAACAAAATTAAATTTTAAAAAATATAAACTCGAGAACTTTATTCATGTCGGGCAAATACACAATCACATAAAAAAAAGTCTTAGTGGAATTCAAACAGCAAACTAATCAAATGTCTTAATTAACTGATTAAACACTAAAGTTTTAAAATATAATTTTAGGAAGAATCAATGAAATTTTACAGAATGGCAACAAGTTTAAAATTTATATTTCAAATTGGAAACAGAAGTAAGGACATCCTCTGATGTTTTAAAAACAGTATTCCAGGAGTTCTGAAAATATCTGATTCTATCCAAACTACGGAAAGCAAGCTAACTGAATAAAATAACAAGGAAATCATCAAAAAAATATGGAAATGGAAATCTGGGAGGGGAAAAATCCAAATTCAATTATAAAAGAATAGAGCAATTGTTCAAAGCAAATTACGTACGCAGTTGATTCTTGGATGTTGCGAATTCCTTGTTCCATGTCATCTTTAAGTTCTTTCCAGACAGTGATACCAAGCTTTCTCTTTAGATCTTGCATCTTCTTGATTTTAGATGATAAAACTTGTCTTAGAGTATTTATTTCCTCTTCAGTCTAGATAAGGTAAGATAAGACATATACATCTATTAATGAATTTCTGTTTCTTAGCAATGAAAGTTTTCTAATGAAATTGTTTAAATATTGGCCTATTACAATAGACAAAAGAATATAATATAATACACACTGGTGTGCAAAACTTAAGCAACAGCAGGGTTTTTTGCCCTATTTCCATGAGAAATCAACTGAGAGACATGAAATGAAGAAATGGAGGAGAGTATCATGTACGTAAAGGATGACGAAAGCATCGGAGCTGAAAAAGGAATACAATGCATACGGTATGGAATCAAACAAAAACAAGCTTTATTAAATGCATAGTATCGTGACTTATGATTGTCTATCCAAGAGGAAGAACAACAAGCAGATGTTCCTTAATATGGGATATGCCCTCCCCTCACTGCAATGGTTGTTTTGCACAGTCTCCGCATACTCAGAACCAGCTGGTGCAACATTTCTTGCGGTAGGAGTGCCCATTCCTCAATCAGCATGTGTTTGATTTGTTGGCTGTTCTTCAGAAGATGTAAGCGTGCTGCAATGCGTCTCCCCAAAGCATCCCACACATGTTCGATGGGATTTAAATCTCGGGAGTACACTGGCCAATCCATTCGAGCGATATCTTCACTTTCCAGTAGCTCCTCAACAGCAAGAGTCCGATGTGGCCGTGCATTGTCATCCATACAAATTAAGTCTGGGCTAATGGCACCTTGGAACAGAAGCACATGGGGAAGGAGTACCTCCTCACAATAGTGATCCCCGGTTACAGACCCTCTGTCGAAAACGTGAAGCTCAGTTCGCCCGTTCATCATAATGCCTCCCCAGACAAGAACTCTAGGACCACCGTTACGGTGTCTTTCCTTGATGTTACTGGGATAAAACTGGTCCCGACCTCTCTTCAAATCAAAATGCGTTGAGAATCGCTTCTGGTACTGAACCGACTCTCATCTGTAATGAGGACACGACTCCATTGATCAGTTGTCCAGTTTTTGTGCTCTCTGTACCACTGTAAATGTAGGCCAACTTTCAACAGGAGGCAGCATTCAGGACGGCAGGCGAATAGACCGGCCGAAATTTGTGAAGGCGTCTGGCCACAGTAAACTGTGACACTTGTCGCTCCGTTGCTGTACAGAGTTGCTGAGCAATGGCGCTTGCTGACTGCTGTCGGCTTCTTTTCACCTGCAGGACCATATATCGGTCATCCCCTGCCGATGTCGTCCTCGGGCGACCACCACCAACCTTTCTAACAGCTGTACCTGTGGTTTGGAACGCTTTCCATGCGCGCGAAACGACACTTTTGTTGATTCTGAACTCTGCAGCTAGACTGGTGACAGTACGCCCCTCCTCCAGCTTTCCGATCATTCTTCCACGTGTGAAGTCGTCCAGGTGATTTCTTCTAGCCATATTTCACGAACTGACTCACTGGAACTTGAAGCGAATATGATGAATTGCGTCTCCGTCCTTCCTTCTATTTTATTGTTGAGCTGCGTGCGCCGACATCATGCATTTTGTGTACGCTTACGTCGCCTCTGACGTTTCGTTCCTGATATTTGCATACGCATGACGTTTCTACCGACTTACGTGTTTATTGTACTGATCTCCAGACCTCCTTTTCTGCAATTTCATAGCTATCTGCTAAATTTTTACATTGTTGCTTAGGTTTTTCACACCAGTGTATAAAAATATCCTGGTGATAGAAAGAATAGTATTTCCATCCAGCCATACTTCTGTGAAATACTGTCATTACATCGAGTTATAAGTCTTCACGTGCAAGAAACGTAAGATATTAATTTCAAAATATCTAAAGGTTATATATTACATGCTTTAAATTTAGCAACATTTAATTCTAAAGCAAAATATTTGAAAAGCTCAATATGTACTGATTTGTAAAAAAACTTCCCCAATGTACCATATACAAAGTAATTAATTCTTTTAATTTTAATCATTAAATACTATCATACTAACTAAAAAGAGTTCTTATTAAACTACTTTTATATATTGCATAATAGCTTTCCTTATTCTTCTTCCATAAACATTCATTTGAAATTATATTAAAAAGACTAGCTTCTACCAGCGGCTTCACTCGCATTGATGTTCTTAAATAAGTTTCAAAGACTATTGAAAATAAAATAAAATAATTTGATTTTTTTCCCCTTATTACCTGACCAGATAATCAGGATAAAATTGTAGTTATGATTACTTATTTTTTAAGTTAAACATACACTCTGCGTAAAATTTCAGTAAATATTGCCCTTCTTCATTGAGATTAAAAGAAATCCATCTTGATCTTGTTACGACGCTATTCTGCATAATTTAAAAAATCCAATTTGGATATGTCAAACACTGCAATCTTATCTTACGCTTTTACTAAAAAATTCTAAAATAAAACATAATTTAAAAAACTGAAAAATATGCTTTATTAAGATATCTCACAACAAAAACAAATAATTTTCATTACCAAGATTTCAAAAAGTTTACAGTATTAACAAAACGTTAAAAACATTAATTCTTTTTCAGAAGAGCAGAGATAAGAGTATTATTCTAGGATGCTTCTATATACTATATTATATATTTTTCCATTTGGCACTGATAGACACAAATTCCTGGCTTTGGATATAAGCGAACAGGCAACATATAATTGACCATGGGAAAAGCATGACTTTTCCAAATGCACCCCTGCTACCTGTAATGTTTGCCCTTGAGCTTTGTTAATAGTAACAGCTAAACTAAGTTGGATTGGAAACTGCAGTCTCCCCTTTTCCTACACCAGTTAAAATAGTGGCACCAATTATATTCTGCCCTAATTGTGTGATCCGAAGTCTCATTCCATTACATAGTCGAGGTGAATCTATATTTCGCATAAGCATAACTGGTACATTTAGTTTCAATTGGAGTTTATGTGAGGGTATACCTGATAGCTCTAGTGAATTTAAAAACTCAGCAGGATATGAAGTGCTTTGTTCTGTATCCATGATTGTATTTATTGACAAATACTCTTTTATTTCTCTCTGCACCTCTTTCAAAATGTCAATGTTGATTTTGTTTATGATTTCATTTGTCGGCGCTAGAATTGCTCTTGCACATAACGAGTGATCACTATTTAAATTTTCTTGCAAGTGCAGGTAAACTTTAACAATAAGCTCCATATTGTTTTCTTCCAAATTAGAAAATTCCTCTGAAAGTAAAATACAACCTTCAGCATCTGTTTTCATACATCCATCACCAATTTTCAATAGTGTCTTTGCCTAATTCCCTGAATCTACATCATTATGAAGATGCACTCTCATATCTGTTTTAAGACTGAAATTTTCAATTTTTGCCTATAAACTTGATGATTTGAGACAGGCTTTGATTTCATCTGTAGGTGTACCTCTCTGGATTACTGGCAGAGTTTGTCGGAAATCAACAGTGAATAAAACTACCATTCCTCCCATAATATCTGTACTGTCTCGCAAATCCTGAAGAGTGCGGTTTAATGCTTCTATGGCTTTTTGTGAGACATCGTACTTTCATCCCACACTAAAAGCTTACATTGTCATAGCATCCTACTTTGAGAGCTACTTTTACTGAAATTGCAAATGGGCGAATCTTCCTGCACAAGATTCAAAGGCAATTTTAAAATGGAATGTGCAGTACGGCGCCCGTTCAATAGTGTAGCAGCTATACCAGAAGAAGCCACAGCAATCGCTATTTTCTGGTCTTTTCTGATCTATATTAATAATAAATTTAGCAAAAACGTTTTCCAGGTTCCTCCAGGAGCATCGAGAAAGAAAAGTGCACCATTCCCGGATTCTATTTTACATAACACCTGATGGAACACGTGATTTTGTTCTGGAAGCAACTGAGGGGCCAATTCTGCCACTTGCTGCTGCAATGCAATGAAATTGTAGCCTAATTCTCGAGCAATTTCATCATTAAAGCAATTTTAATCTGATTGTCTTGGACTAAGCATTCCAAAAACTTAAAGCTTCTTCCCCACCATTGTCAAAACCTTGTTTTCAATTATGATCAGTGCTTCATTATAGATGTGCTCATTAAAAGTCATATGTGCATGTATTCGATGCAGTAGCCACAAAATATCTTCCACCGTGCCCTTCTTATTCCATGCAGTTTGAGGATTCCAAAGGCCGCAAGATGATATAAGGGTTGTGTAAAGTACGCTGATTTTATCTAGTGATTGACATTGTGCAGCTTCTTCCATAGTTTCGTTCCAATGGTTATCATTCTCTAACAGACCCTGAGCTTCACATGCATCTCTATAAGTTTGACATTCTAGACTATTAATAATTTTAAGGTCTTTAAAGCTAGTTGGACCTCGAACATGATGCAATAAAATGTACAGACAATTCAAAATTCGTTACATGGATAGACACGACCAAGAGCATCTGATGATTTAACCCCTGGCCAATTTTCAACAGGAGTACCTTGAACACACATTGCCATTCCTTTTTTGAGTTGCTCCATGTATAATAACGGGGAACTTCGGAATACAATAATCTTTTTGTGAAAGTATCTGTCTCGCAAAGCTGGAAAAAGCAGTCAGTGTGGTTTTAGGAGAAGATAAAATTCTTTCTTGAAAATTATTCTCATTAAAAAAAAACATGCTGTCCATTTTCTAAATGTATGGCAAGATGTGCAACAGTCGGATATCTTTATGTAATGGAAAACTAAGGAGAAACCACGCTGCCTCATTTCCACTGACATATCGCCCTGCTTGATAGGTTTGTATATCATTCAGAGGTTGCAACGCACCTTCCTTACGCAGATTGAAGATTGCCTGGTCGCTCCCATTATTGATACATTTAATCGCACGAACAGAGTTGCAGGCTTCAACATTAATGTGAGAATTAAATAATTTACATAGAACGGATGAATATGGCACAACCCAGCTATTATCAAAAGTCTTGACTACCCCACTGCGAGTTTGAATCGTAACTCTTCTACCACCATTTTCGGGTGCGCTTCGTCTATACAAATTGTAACCCTTATCATTATGCACTGTTTCCTTTAGCAGCTTTTTGGGTGCTCTTCGTCTGTATAAAGGGTAACCCTTATCATCATGCAATGTTTCCTTTTTAGCAGCTCCTGGGGAGACTTTTTCGCACATTTGCCATTTTTCATGCAAGGTGATGCTGGATTGCGAGCTCCGTAGGGACCATGAATTATGTTTTTTATTAGGATCTTGTGCAAATTCTTATCTAATTCTGGTTCCGGAATTTCGGCGCTTATAATGTTATCTATTTCATTAGATTGCAGCTTTTGTTTTAACCAAATAAGAATCTGTACATGTGGCACTGGACGTTTCCAAATACTTTTCCTTTTATTATTACATTAATGATCTTTTGGACAAAACACACGGGCAACTATGTCATGTCGATCAGTGGTTCTTTGTCCGAGAATAAGATCTGTTACTTCTTTCCATGAAGAATTGCAGGTCAGGCCTACAGTAAGTGCGGAATATGAAAATGGTATCCCAATTGCTCTTTACTAAAAATTAATGGGTACTGCAAAGCATCGTAAAATTTATGAGTATCTGCTATGGGTGTCAGTGTATTATTATGTGCTTGTAACACTATATCTTGTGGAGAGCATGGGTCAGCAGTAACCAAGACAGCAACTTCATTAATTGTCGATGCATTACAGCACCTCTAATGTTCGCCATGTGGAGTTCGATCAGTATGAATGACGACTTTATAATTGTCTTGAGGCCAGTTTTCTATTGCAATTATGAAGGTATTTATCAAAGCGTTGTGGTTATGTAACATTCTTTGAATTTTCAATACTATATCTCTTTCGACTCTATCAATATACTGACAACACGGCTTACTTCATTTTCTTCTTAACCCATAAAATAAACTTGCAAAAATTCATGCGGTTCATTATCTGCTGGAAAAAGTGAACCAATTCGATGATATACCTAGCCTTGTAAAAGTTGATGAAAACCCAGGCATTCTTATCACTTTGTCTACTCCAAAAGATGTCTTGGAAGAAAGAGTTGTACTTTCTGTTAAAAAACGCTTTGATTTATCTGTATCATATAAATATAGAGTTTTTAGCTGCTCTTCTGGTTCACCAAGTAAAGAAAGCGAAGCTTTACCACTGGAACAGCATAGTCCTGCAGTTTCATCTTTCCATTTTAAAGCATCACAAAACTGGCATTTATTACTCATGGAACTGATAACAATTAGTGGACGATTATGGTAATCAATTGAAGGATCGTATTAAAGTCCAGAATCATTAAACACGGACCAACTGTTATGCAGGAAATTATGACGGTATTCTGTTTGCATTTCTGCATGAATGATTCTTCTCGACTGCAAATGTTCTGGAGTACCTCTCGCTCTAAAAACTGCCTGTTGTTGAGCTTGTTCTGCCAAGCGAATCTGTGTTTAAAGAAGAGTTTCAATAGCTCTCAAAGCAATTTGACATTCAGCTTGTTCTTTCAAGTCGATCTGCGTTTGGAGAGGTGTTTCAGCAGCTTGGCATTCAGCTTATTCTTCTAAATGAATCTTTGTTTGAAGAGGCGTTTCAGCAGCTTGTCGTTCAACTTGTTCTGTCAAGGGAGTTGTGTTTGGAGAGGTGTCTCAGCTGCTCTCATAGAAGCTTCACGGGAAGTTTGGGCCTCTAATCTTTCTTGTCTATGAGAAGTTGTTTCATCAGTTCTCAAAACAGATTGTCACCTTGCTTGTTCTTGTCTTCTTAATTGTGCATGTATGGAAGATTCTTGGGCTCGAGCAACTTTTGCTGCCCTAGCCCGAGATGAATTCCGAGACATGTTAGATTTATGTTTGTGGGGCATTTCGAGGGAGGGGGAAAAAAACTGTGAAAAATTAAACTGTCCTTCAATAAGTTTCAAATATCCGTGAATTTTAAAAATACATGTATCGCCACAAAATCTAGTAAAACTGCTATGCATTATTCCTAATGACTGAAAAATGTTTTTGAAGGAAGAGCTAAAAGCCGGAAATCCCGATGGATTTTAAATAATAAATTAAATTAAACAAATGAAAATTAATGAATGCTTAATTAATAAATGTTACGCTTTCATGCCTTAATTACTTAACCGATCATCCCCATGAAATTTTCAAGAAATATTTTTGATATATTAGAAAAGGTTAAAAATGTTTGTGTGGTTTAAGCCACGCACCTGTGCACGCAAACAAACTTTTATATCGTTTAACTTATTTATCGCTATGGAACTTTCAATATTTAATGTTTATACAGCAACAATCATTTTAAGCTATAAAACCTATTATGAAGTTTCAACAGATAAGTTACATTTTACAGCAAATAACCTTTTTCAATACATCAAAAATATTTTTTGAAAATTTCATGATGATCGGTTAAGTAATTAAGGCGTGAAAGCGTAATAAACAAACTCACATTCACATTTATAATATTAGTTAGGATGTTTAGTTGTTGCCAGCAACTCAATGGCTGCGTAAATACATTTTTTTCTGAAAGTTACTCTTTATGCTTTGGCTACACTGTATTTTAACTTTATGTTCAGAATATTACAAAGAAGAAATGTTCTATGTTTTCCTACCATGGTGGAATGTATGTTTTATTTTGATTACATATGTGGATGGCTTGCTTTATTTTGATTATTTATTCCTTTTTTCCTTACTGAAGAACCAACTGAATGAATGAAATTCAGATAGTCTTGTAACAGTTATGTACATTTTAAAAAATTAACTTCACATAGCTGTTAAAAACTGGTGCACTAATTGTCTATGAAAGTCCCTTTCATAAATCATCACAATACTGATAATAATGACTATCAGGGCAAACAGCCAAACATGCCAGCAAATGCTTTACTAATGCTATAGCTTCCACCTTATTGAATAATACTGCAAATTTGCATACAGGTGTATTTAACTCACGAGGAAAATACAAAATTTTATGTGATGACTCATTTCACATTTAAATAATTAATTAAATAATTTAAAAAAAGGTGTGATCTTTCCATACTGATCTGAATGCCAGTTGCATGTGATGAAAGAACTCTTTAGTGAAAATCGCTTGGAAATTGATAATTTGTTTAAAAATGATATTTGTTATCGCTGCTGTAATTTTTATAAAGTGCATGCTGTTTTAGTCACAATTATTTGTGCTTTTTTCTGGGGGAATGTGTATGTGTAAAGAGGAAAGAAAAATCAGTAGTTCTATTTTTCAAATTACACCCTGGACAGTATAGCAGCTAGTGGAAGCTGACTGTTAGTCAGAACTCCTGGATGCAGGTTTCGACTTCCCCAGAAGGCTTGCTTGTTTGCGACGTGCACTTCCCCAGTTCATGCGGATGTAATATCCAGTCTATACCCTACAGTGCAACTTTCGTAGTACTCTCCGCAATAAAGATGACTAAATGGCCATTCTGAATAATGTTTGAACAGGAAGTATTAAGAGATTTTGAAAATTTTTTCAAATTATGTTATTTTTCAATAGAATGAAAACCTTTTCACATTATTAAACTTTAAGATTTTAATTTTTCGCATTAAATCAACTAATAGTGTATGAAAAGGGAGGAAAAAGGTTGTTTTTTCTTTTTTAAATCTAGAAGAGAGATTTAATACAGAAAAGCTTAAAATTTGTACATTGTTAGAAAATGCTTTACCGAACACATAGCATGAACAACAAGAATTATTTATTTACAATTGTAAGCATCTGCATTTACTAAAATTATGAAGTCTTGTTAATTTGTTTAAAACAATTTTTTCTACTTAAAAACTGTTTCATTACTTTTAAAATGATACAAATATCTAGCTGCAACTTTTAACTATTTCTGAATTTTAATATGTAACTTCCTCCCCCTGCTATGACATTTTGCCACCTTTCTCATACATGGTGCCCCAGAAAAGGTGACTATAAGTTTTTATTTTCTCAAAATATTCATCTTAGATATGCAAGTCTAACAACAGACTTTCTCAAAATATGGTAAAGAATTTTATGAAAATAGATTTAGTAAGTCAGAACATTTTGTGAGCATAAAAATCTAATTTTTTTAATGAATGTTTTACTAACTGGATATTTTGCTCAGCAGAGACAATACGAAAAATTAAATTTCAGATTTACAGAATTCTTCTACTCCAATGGCTGAAACTTAAAAAAGAGAGAGAGAGAGAAAAAAAACAACTCTATCTTATTGTGAGAAATTCTACAACTGGAAGAACAGGTTTAGGATCAACATTCACCGAAAGAAAGATTGTAGCCATTGTTTTCAAACATTTAGTGTATTATTCAATGATAATAGCATATGTAATAATCAAGACTGTTAAATGTTTGAATATGCCAGTAAATTCATGAAACAGGAAAACAAATAAGCAAGTATACTATTTATAACAACTGAGAAAGGAAAGTACTTTTGCTAATTCTCGAGTCCATTCTTCTTCAGCCTTAGCTCGAGATTCTGGATCCATCTGCGACAAGTCATGGGTTCCACTATCTGAGGTCAAAGAATATTCCCCAGCTTCTTCTGATGTATCATAAAACGAATCTATGAAAATTAAAACAAATTATTATATTTCTGATAAAATAGTGAATTTTTATATACATAGCAGCTACTCATACAAGTTGTGTTGTCAGCAAACATATATTGGTTACAAAGATTCACTTTCACTATAATTTATCCATTCATTTATTTCGCTAATTAATTACAGGTTATTGATATGTATTCAGACAATATCAAAACTTAAAAAACTGTTTCCATACTTTATTTTAACTGCAAATTAAATTTTTAAATCTTTCATAAGCTCTAAAACTAAAAAAATACATTGTACAATAATATAAGGATCCATGACTATGCAATAATTTCCCAATAAACTTCAGAAAATTTGAACAATTTTTGCTGATTGGTTCTATGAATAATATTGTTTGTTTACTTTAAAACCCAAGGGGGATGAAATTACACAGCTAATCTTTCTTCAGAAGGAAAAATTAAAGTATTGAAACAATTAGAGTAAAATATTGATACAATCACCCGTTTTTCACATCAAGAATTTTCTGTAATGTTTCTACCAGACAATTACATTTTCAAATGTCAAAAGCATCAAAATAAAGTCATTTATTTAAAAAAAAAATTAATTTGATTTCAATGATTTCAGTATAAGCACTAACTATACATAATGCTATGCTTACTGCTTATATTAAAGTCTTAATGAAATATAGGAAAACTTTCCTAATTTTATTTCAGTTCTATATTGAGCAATATTTCTCCTTGCATTCACTTATTAAATGATCCTTTCTTACAGCACAAATCATTCAAGCATTTCCAGTTATATTTTTTGGAGAAATAATAACTAAAATTCATTTTCAATGAAATAAATTTTACTCAGAATTCTTTACTTACAAGAATATAAGGAAATTTTTAAAAGATTAGTTTTGTCCCTTATATTTAAATCAACATTATCAGTTTCATGAATTTTTAGAACAGAAAAGTTGCCTCCCAGCTTATGTTTTCTATACAGATTAACTCTGATTACACAAACAGAGCATAACAAGCTTAGAAAACATCACAGTGTAAGCATGTTAATTACATTTATAATTTCAGACTTCATACAGTTCACAATTAAAATAAATAAAACTTATCCAAAATTAATTTTAAAATATTAAAAAATGTATTTATGGAGCATTTTAGATACAGAGAAAGTTTAGACTCTAGTGAAACTAATACAAGCAATAGGAATCAGTGACAGGAGTAAACTTGCAGAAATATTTTTTGTTATTTAGTTTCTTCAATGTTTAATTCTTTAACATGTTTTTCATGTTATAAAAGCTTTAGAAAAAATAAGAAATTGAGTAGAAACAGCTATTGCACATACAGAAAGAAATAAACATATTTGTTATGCCAAATAGCATTTTATAACTTTTGAAATTCACGGGCATTCAAGCATTTGTTGCCTTCTGTAGAAGGATTTGATATAATGAGAGAGCTGAGAAAAATATTTTTTTTTTTACTATTATTTTGCTATAAATTCTTAAGCGAATTTTGAATAACTATATACTTCAGATTAGCTCTTAAAAAAGAAGAAATTTTACAGTTTTTTCTTTTTTGCCTGAATTTTTCCCAGGTTACAAATAAATATGAGTAACATTTTACACAGTTAATTTAAAAAATGGTTTCTGTAGTTTTATTTTTAGGATAAAATCCGATATAAAATTTCAAGTAAAAATCTACAAATGTTAATACAGTTCAATTTGTAAGCAGGCACACCCGAGATTAAATATAGTATTTTGATTATTTAAATAATATTTGCAATGAAAATTAACTACATGTGCTTGCAACTCAGAACATTTTAATAATAATACGTTTTCAGCTTTAAGGCCTGTAAAATTTTAAAAGTCCTTTAATTTCTTATCATTAAAATAAATTCATATATTAATCTTTTTGATCTACAAAATCACATTTTGTTCACAGAGGAGAAGACAACACTTTGCTTTGCAATATTTTTTAAAAATTCGGAAGTGCTATGGTTCAATTAAAAATGCAGGATACTTTCAATAATCAAATACTGAAAACTGTGATGTAAAGTTGAAACACATAAAAATGACTGCTTTAATGTTAAAGAATGACATTTTCTTCTACACCTGAAAGCTTTTATCACATAAGATGGTCGGTATATTTATAATACTTAGAGCTACAAACATTTTAGAACATATAAATGTAAAAAGCTGTTCAATTCATTGAAAGTAACTGAATTCTTTTCGTAAAGAACTGTGCATTACATACTACTTGATTAAACATCTTTGTTTACATCTACTTGATTAAACAAATTCTCATATTACTATTATTTCCCAAGTCCAAAATTTTATGTCAAATCGCTAAATTTATGCTTATAAAATAAAGCATGCATAAGAATAAAAATTGTAATTAAGAACACCATTTAATTATTTTAAGTTTCTTCCGGTTTACTGAAGGCAAGAACTCAGAGAATTGAAATCTTAAAACAGATATCAGGAAAAGTATTAAAATTTAAAATATATTTGAATAATTAATCTAGTAAATTTTAATTAAAAGAAATAACTATTACTAAACGTTTAAGATAATAGCTTCTGGAACACTACTTTCTCTGAAAGACAGTAACTACTCCTCAGCAAAGCATATTCCAAGCTAAAGAGGCAACACTATATCACAATACCAAAGTCTTCCATTTCTTGAGCAGAGGCGATTCTGCTGAATCTTTGGTAATTAGCATTTTGACGGTCTGTGCCAAAAAAAATTCCATTGAAGAAAGATGAACTTCTTCCCTTTCCCATATGATCTGCGAAAGTAAACTCGGGAGTATACAAATCGTCTTCTAAACTAGCTCTTCGGGCAGGAGTATCAGTATTTTGTTCTTTCGGCAGAATCGGCATATTATCCAGTTCAAATTTAAACTACGAATAGTAAGAGAATTGTTTTCACTTCCAAAAGTTAATTTCCATGTTTGTATGCAGGAATGACTAACAGTCCAACACAGGTACTGATAAATAACAGTCAAAATTCAAATGCATGTTCAATCATTCCAGTAAATAATCATTAATGCCGAACATCGACTTTGCAGTGATGGAATGCAAAAGAAAATTGACACGCCTTTGACCTACATTCTTATATGCTTTCGTGCGAAGCATTAAAAATCGAAACGACGACATCATTTGGCATATTTCACAGGTAACAGTAGGTATTCACGTCAACACTGCATCTGCAGGGCTAGGTTCAATGTGGCTTATAGAAGTAGTGGGCGGATGCCATGCAGAAGAGTTGACACAGCAGCTCGCGGGATACACACCATCCGGATTTCATCCACTCTTAACACTATAGAAACCTGTTTCTTTTAGTCATCGCTGAACGAAGCAGGTGAGACAGCCAATGACCTTCCACGTGATTTTCTGATTCCCAGCGCCTGTTACGCAAGGCTGCCTTTTTTTCTCTCTGATTACAGTAAAAAAAGAGAAGACTTGAAGTTTCCGACTTTTTCCTTCTTATCTGAGTTATTTCTGTCTTCTGATTTTGAACACTTGAAAATAAGATGTGTTTCCTCATATCTTTTAACTTCGTAACATAGTTTTTAATCTCTATGGCAAGATCACCCAAATGCATTGTTTCAGAGGAAAATCTTTTATTCTCTTTTTTTTTTCTTTCTTTTAAAGGCCTATTTTCGGTCACTGCATAGAGCCAGTCTTAATATGTTTACTAGAACTGAGAAAAATAAAAATATAACTTTTAAATCATGCACTGGAACACATTTGGAGTTAATATATCTCAATCTGGAGCATTTCATGTTAGTACTTACACCCAATGCAAACTGTGTAATGGAAACATCACAAATTTAAGAATATAATGAAATTATGGAAATTTATCAGTCCCTTTAAATTACACATTTTTGTTTTTTAATAACACTTTTGAAATCTAAATTACAGTTTTTTATAACAAAAAGTGTACATTAATTGGTAATGCAAAAACCAATGCACACACAAAGTGTACATTAATTCGTAATGCATAAACCAAATGCAAATATATTAAAGTCAGAAACTATGGGCAGAATTATCCAGTAATGACAGTCCTCCTATACATCATTAATAATCCAAGGGACTTCTGGATATATAAAAATTCAAGATTATTTTACCTGGTATCCACTACTATGCAATTAGTTAGGATTGTGGAATTTGTGAGCGCTGCTATACACAAACACCAAACAACTGCTTTTATAATGGTAGACGTGACAAAAGCGTTTGACAACACAAACTGTATCACTGCCTGTTACGAGGATGACACCGCAATTCTCGCCAGCTCCCTTAATCCCACACACGCCATCACAAGGATTCAGACTTCACACACGAAAGAGAAATGGTGTCAGAAATGGAGGACTTCAATAAACGCAACCAAAGCAAAACTTCTTCGCATAGGGCGTCACAGAAGAAAAAATGTCAAAATTGATATTACCTTATTTAATGAAAAAATCCCCAAAGTAAATCAGGCCACTTATTTAGGAGTCCGTTTCAACGGCTCGCTTACGAGGAATAAATATCCGTGGACATAGGAGTTTCCAGGAAACCTAATTCACTAATTAACGCCTCGTCCCCGCTTGATATAACGTCCAAAAAACGTATTTACACCTCCATTCTAAGACCTACTTTCACATACGCCTTCCCTGCTTGGAGCACAGTCTCCAACACTAACATGAGAAAACTCCAAGCCTTCCAGAACAATTATCTGCGTAAAATCACAGGAGCTCCTAAGTTCGCTCGTAATAAACAACTTCACAGGGATCTCAAAATTCAAAGTTTGGCCACCTTCATAAACAAACTCAATAGTAACTTCTACAATAAAGCAGTATCCAATGAAGACGTTAACTACTCAGACAATTTTAAGTATGAACTTCCAGAAAAAGACATAAATGTAAGACCTTACGCAACTCATAATTTCAGATACCCGGCATAATATTCAAAAAATTTTCATAAGTCTCCCTCCAAACTCATACAGCATTCTGGCGTCAGCACTTGGGTGGGTGAGCACTCATGAGACTGATGCCCGAGAATCAGAATTTACTCTCCCGAAGTTACCCTCTCTCACTTAATCGGCTCCCATTTGCGTCACTCTTTTTTTAACTAAACAAATATGCACTTATTTTTCCGTTTAGTTAAGTGAAATTTCACCTCACACTGGCCCGGGCCAACTCCTCACACTTATGCTACAGTTTCTAACTAAGGTTCTCCTATGATGTACTGTATGTGTGTCTTCTCTAACCGGGGTTATTTGAGGTGCCAATAATAACTGGATAAAATTACAGCTGAAACTGGCAATAAGTATCGTATCATAGTACCTGGTCACCCCCTCCCCCACCACCACAAAAAAAATTGTTTTAAAGACGCATTTCCCCTCCGAAAAATGCTTTACTGTTCTTATTCATTATTATTATATTTTTTTCACACATTTCCCACCACAAAAACATATTTACAAGCACTTCTTTTGGCCCAAAAGGGCTATTAGTCTCAAAATACGATTTTACGTCGTTTCACTTTTCTTTAAATTCTGTTGCCATTCGTTAAAACATACGATATTATTCTTTCATATTTAACTTGTCTATTATTAATTAACAAACTATTTAAAAGCAATAGACGCAGTTCTTAAGAATATTACTTTTTTCCTTTTTAATCTGATTGATTTAATGACGACTTTCTATTAAATTATACACATTTTTTTGGCTGCATTTCATTTAAACTTATTTCCTCGAATTTCATTAAAGATGTAACTCTTATTTAATTAATTCAGTTCTAACTTCGCGGCAAAGACAAAAATACATAAAAAGTCAAAACATATTCATTAAAAATTGTAAAATACAGAAAAACCTAAAACACCAAAGACTTTTAAAATAGTTAAGAAAACAATTTTTACAATTAAAATCAGAGTTTCTACGCAAAAACAAGGCAGATTTTTCGGTGCACAAAACTGAAAATTTACTTTTAATCCCACTCGGCAAAAAGAGACTGAAGATGCATAAACTGACTTAATTCACCATTTTACCGGGTTTCAAATGCAAACAAATTGCGGTATCTTACGTTTAACTCGCCGCTTTTAAATTATTGATAATTCTACAACTATTACATGCAGATTAACTTACTGCATGAAAACCTTAGCCGGAACATAAAAACCACATAATTCGATCTAAAGCAACAAATGCAAAATTTACCAACATAACAGAATAAAAAGCTCATTGAGCCAGGTAAAAGAGTGGGAATTGCGACGAAAATGGGAAGTGTACAATCACCTGTTATACTAGTCCCATATACAAAACTTTAACGTTTTACTACTACTTGTTCTTGAGTTATGCGACATACACACATACGCATGTACAGACATCAAGAGAAAAAATCTCTTCTGAATGCATTTCAAATCCAATTTACAATCCTTTTCGGCAAAAACAGTCCTTTATTCTGCTTGTACGTACAGATGTCATGCAAAAACATCGTTCAAGAGGTTTCGAGAACACTTGAAATGGATCTTTTCGTTGAAATTTGAAACCTGAAATTTTTCGCGATTACAATACTTCCTTTTTACTTCGTACAAGGAAGTAAAACGTGAAAAAATATGTAATTTTGTTAAAATAGTTTATGTTTTAAATTACATATATCATGATACTTCCTTGTACGAAGTAAAAAGGAAGTATCGTAACTGCGAAAAATTTCGGGTATCCTATTTCAACGAAAATATCCATTTTGACCGCTATCGAATGCAATTTAACAATGTTTTTGCGTGGCATCTGTATGTAAGCACAGAATACAGAAATCTCCCCCCCCCCGGAAAAAATTATAAAACTGATTTAAAATGAATTCTAAAGAGATTTCTTCGTAGCGTCTGTACGCACGTATGTATGTATTCATCTCGCATAACTGAAAAACGAGTAACCTCAGGACGTTGAAATTTTGTATATAGGACTGCTATAACATGCAGATGTGCACCTCCTATTTTGGTTGCAATCGGCCGCCCCAAAAGTATATAAATATATATATTCACTCTGTTACTCGGCTCATTGAGCTCAGTTTCTTTATTCTTATGTTTCTAAATTGTGCATTTTTTCCTTTAAAAATGATTGAATTATGTTGTTCTTATCTTCCGGTTAAGACTTTTATGCCATTGGTTAACTTGCATGCAATAATTGTGGAATTATCAACAATTTAAAAGTTGTTTAAGTGCGGCTAAGCCTAATCATTTTCTCATGGAAACCATATTTGTTTACATTTGAAACTTAGGAGAATAGTGGATTTGTTGCCAATCTAGAGAAACAAAGCTTCGCAACGACAAGGATAACGCCTTCTTTTATTATTGCGAATTAAATCGTGCTTAATCCATTATGGAATTTATTCGAGGAAAGAAGTGTAAGATTCACTTCGTAATTTTTAATGTAGATATTTTGAGTTTTTATGGATTTTTGCCTTGTCGCGAAGTGAGAGCTGAATTAATTGCGTGAGAAATACTGAATCGTCTGTGAAAAACTGTTTCTTTTTTTGTTTGTTTGTTTGCTTAATTCCTTTTATACATCGTTTTAAATTTATGATAGCATTTGAACAGAACGCATGGCAACAGTTGGATAATTTTTTGGATGAAATAATTTTTCTGCGTTCTGAGTTATAAAATGAATGAGATGTAACGTAAGTGAAAGTAGTGACAGAGCATCAAGAAAAACTGCGTATAATTTAATATTCCGTACAAGGAAGTCATGTGGTGTATACATAAGATTTTTTAGGAATATTTTTCCAAGATCTGGATCTGAATCTAAGTAGAACAAAATCTAGAAGACTGCAAGTCTGAAACAATTACTGGTTAGTTAAATTAAGAAAGTTCAAAATGCACCGAGGAAATATATATTACGATATGATATATATATATATATATATATAATGAG
>KK115513.1:61201-99766 GCA_000611955.2 Stegodyphus mimosarum
ATGCACATGATTTAAATTTAACCGCCAATGAGACAAGGATAAGCGCGTTATGCGCATATGAGATGCGTTGGGAGAGTTTAAAAACACATGATTGCTCATGCCATAGGGCATTCAAATGAATCTGTCGACTTGGATGGACGGTAATGTGACTAGAGATGCCTCTGAGATCTAACCGGCGGCAGCATAAACAGTTGTCAGACTTTGAGAAGGGGCGTATAGTAGAAGAGAAGCTGGTTGGTCGAACAGGCGTATCGGCCGCTACCTCTGTCGGAGCGATATGGTAATTGTTCGGTGTTGGCGACAATGGATCACGGAAAGGATAGTCTACTGTCAAGGAGGGTCAGGGTGTTCCAGGAACACAAATGAGCGCGAGGATCGCCCAATCATAAGAGCGGCCATTTCCGCCCTAACAACATCGTTAGCATCGATTCGACGTCATTTACCACCTTTCAGGCATCCGGTGGTATCAAGGGAAACCATTCGGAGATAATGGCCGACGGAGGTATATGCTGTCGACGTCCATTAAGACGCCTGACCACTGACTCTACATCATAGGCAGTGTCGACTGGATTTTTACCGAATACGAGCAAGCTGGAGTGTGACCGACTGGAGGCGTGTGATCTTAGTGATGAATCCCGATTCAGTCTCAGTGCTGATGACCCATAGCACACGCGTGTAGAGGCGGCTAGGCCTGCGGTCCGATCCAGCATTTGTTGTCGAGCGGCATATGGCGATTACACAGGAACACATGATCACCTCTAGTCATCCCTTCAAGGCACTATGACGGCTCGCCATTACATTGAGAGACATTTTAATTGGACATTAACGTGGACGACATTTTAACGCCGTTTGTAATGCCTATGCTGTCAAGTCACTTAGGTGCCATCTGTGAGCAAGACAATGTTCGTCCACATACTGCGCGACTCTCCCAACAATGTCTCCAAGGATATGTCGTACTTCCTTGGCTTGCCCGGTCACCATACCTCTCGCCAATATAGCGCGTTTGGGACATGATTGGAAGGCGACTTCAGCCGTCCCGGAATATTGGTGAGTTAACTGCACAGATTATGGCATGATCTTCCGCAAGAGGTCATAGGCGACCTACTAGGTTCGATGCTACGCCGTGTTTCGACTTATATAGCTGCCAGAGGTGGCTGTACTACTTGCTGATTTGTTACATTTGTCATGCCATAACTTTTTAATAAAACGATATTTTGTTCTGAATTTGTAATCATTTGTTTATCTCCTCATACACTACATACACGTTAAGTTTCGTGATAGTAGTTTGTTTCCTTCTGAGCGCATATATATATATATACACACTCACGTTTGTGAAAATTGCAACACCATGAAGGACTTACGCGAATGAACTGAAATTTTCAGGAAATGCAAAGTAGCGCATGATATGCAAATGATTAGAATTGCAAATCCGTAGCGCATGCGTATGCTGAGCAGCGCCCTCTGAACGGCTGATGGATCCGAATAAATAGACGGCTGTAGCGAGGCGTGTATGGTTATCGATGGTTATCTGCTAGTGGTAAACGTTAACTCAATCTGTACTTATGCCTCGTCGACGAAAGAGAGCGAGATTTGAACAACTTACAGAGTTTGAACGAGGGAGAATCATCGGCCTTCGTGAAGCTGGATTGTCGTATCGTGCAGTAGCCTCTCGTGTGCAGCGTAACAGCAGCACAGTGATGCGCGTTTGGAAGCAGTGGACGGACGAGTGTCGGACAACTCGGAAATCCGGGAGTGGACCCCGAAATGTGACGTCAGCTCGCGATGATAGACACCTGGTCCGCATGGCGCGGACGGACCGTACAGCTTCCTCTAGACAATTGGCAGCACTGTGGTCAATAGCTACAGGTGTTTCATTGTGTGCTTCATCAATTCGTAGACGTCTGCTGCAGTGTGGACTGCGCGCACGGACTCCTTTATACAGGATCCCCCTAACGCACGACCATCGCCGCCTGCGGCTACAATGGGCCAATCAGCATAGAGACTGGCGTGCTGATTGGCAGCATGTCGTGTTTTCTGACGAATCCCGCTTTAATTTGTGGTACCATGATGGCCGCATTCGTGTCAGACGCTATGCCGGTGAACGCCACCTTCCGGAGTGCATTATCGAACGCCACAGTGGACGAACACCCGGAGTTATGGTCTGGGGCGCCATAGCATATCATAGACGATCTCAATTGCTACGAATTGTGGGCAATCTGAACAGCAACCGGTATATCCGTGAAGTTCTACAGCCCGAAGCTGTTCCCTTCCTTCAAAGCTTGCCAGGCGCTGTATTTCAACAGGACAATGCCCGCCCTCATACTGCTCGGATTGTTAAATCCTTCTTTGCAGCGCAGCAGGTACAGCTTCTTCCTTGGCCTGCGTGTTCCCCGGATATGTCGCCAATTGAACATGTGTGGGATGTCATTGGTCGGCGTCTTGCTCGTGATCCTCGTCCTGTTGCGTCTGCAGACGAACTTTGGGTACGCGTACAAACGATATGGAATGCTCTTCCTCAGTCAGACATTCAAACTTTGTTTGACTCCATGCCACGTCGTGTAGCAGCACTTATTGCGGCGCGTGGTGGCCACACAAAATACTGATTCTGATCTCTTGTTCTTGTTTGTTTGCTTTGAACATTTAATCATTTATTTGTACCACTACCACTCAACTGTGTATTAAATTGCATTCAATTATGACGATTCCTTCTTGGTGTTGCAATTTTCACAAACGTGAGTGTATATATATATTGTGTGACAGAGTGCATATTGATGTCAAGAAAGAGAAAAACGGGCATAATTTTAAACAATTTTTTTATCAATATTATATACATATTTTACTGGCATATGTTCCTAATGTAGTCAATTCAATAACAAATAATCCATTAAGTTTCTTAATTTTAAAACCAATGAAAATTTCTTTTGCTAAGTTGGACCTACACCCTGATGGATGCCAATTACCTATTCCCTGCGCAAAGAAATTACAAATATTTCAAATATTTTATAAATTTTACATTATTATTTTTCACTTCTTCCCCAACTTGCACACATTGTAGTACTCATATGCGCAACATGAAATACTTAACAATTATTTTCTGTTAATGAATGGCATCAAAAATCATCGCTAATTCTGTAAAAATCCAATTCATAGCACGCTTGTCGAAGATTTTAGTAGCTTAATATTAGAAACAACTAGAACTTAATCGCTCCACACAGATATTCCACAACAGGAATTATTCATAAAATGGGATTTGGAAATGCACATAACATTATTCTAAAACAAATATATATTTGTCGACACTGCGTTTTACATGAACATTTAAAAAAAAATCTCTAACTTTGAGCTGCAGCAACCGAACGGAGCGAATTTCTCTACATCCGACACTTCTTCGATCTAGCTTTTGTTTACAGACGCTGAACTGGAATCGAAAATATACCTGTTTCGTTCTGCCGTTTCTTGTACCCAACTGTAAAATCTTTCCTCGGTTATTTTCGTGATAGCCGGTAAAACAGATTTAGCATCTCCTCTTTGCCAAGTTCAGGTTCTGAGAAACGGACTGTTGCCCAGAATTAGATTTATTTGCAATGAATTTCATCTCCCATGCTTGAATTTCAAATATTCTTCAGTATTTCCCCTTCCGTACGAATACCGAGTTCATTAAAACTCAATAATATTCTTCAAATTTATTCAAACTTTTAATACAGATCATCTACGCAACTCTGTCTTCCGAAGCAGTCCAGTTCGGAATTTTAGAATCACCATGTATATCGCAGTATAGTGACTAAAACTAACAAGTGGAATGAATGATGTCGGTTATTTTAGCCTTTAAGGAGGTGCATATCGTTATTCTATGAAATAATTGGTTCAAGCGTGTAATTATTAATCTGCTACACACTTGACGAGATACTTCAAGAAATACCTATGTTTCTGTGAAATAAAGGATTTCATACTTTAATGCATTTCATACTTAACATATATGGCCATAAACAAACCACAAAAGAACTGCTTTTTTCATCCGAAGATATTAAGCAATGCTGATTTACTATTTTTTCCTGCTAA
This sequence comes from Stegodyphus mimosarum, assembly GCA_000611955.2. NCBI lineage: Eukaryota > Metazoa > Arthropoda > Arachnida > Araneae > Eresidae > Stegodyphus > Stegodyphus mimosarum. Next base: position 65,261 of record KK115513.1, read on the forward strand.
TACAAACAACAAATCATATTCTTTGTATTTTAGAACAATTGAGCCATTTAAGCATCAACACATAAGCAGTCAATAGCTGTTCTTAGATTACTATTTGGTACAAAAATTGTAGATGAACTGATTAAAATATTTCAGTTGCAGATGTAGTTGAATACTTGAGAAATACATCATATATACGGAAAGGGTAATGACGTACTTAAGAGAAGGGGCAGAGATAGTTGAGATCTCAAGATGCACAAGTAAAGAAATTATAACCCAGATATGAAGCAGTAGAACTACACTCATGTCCATAAATTAAGGATAATTCGGAGTCACGCGGAAATCGAACTCTAAAATAAATATATCACCTGTAAAATCACTACACACATCTTCAAGAATCATATGCAAATTTCAGGAAGTAACCAGATGACACTGATGGTACGTCACAATGACGACAGTGTAAGAGAGTGATATATAAGGAATACAGGCAAAGAAGTCAAATTGTTCGCAGGCTCTTTATAAGCATTTCAGTGCAATAACCGAATAGTTATGACACAAAGGACGCATTTAGATCATTTTTACGTGGTAGAATTATCGGCAGTCTGGAATGTGGGCATACCCAACTGTCATCTCCAGGCTTTGGCAACAATTCCAAGATGATGGTAATGTGAGTAGACGTTACAGCGCAGGTCGCCCCAGAGTTACAACGCCGAATGAAGACCGGTATTTGGCATTTACTGCCAAAAGAAACAGGCGGAGCACAGCCTCAGACCTGTCTCGTCAGCTCTCTTCAGCCACTTGTACGACAATTTCAAGGCAGACCGTGTACAGACGCTTAGGGCAGATTGGTCTATATGCTCGTAGACCTGTCAGATGCGTTCCACTTACTGCAACTCACTGTCGCCTGCGGTTAGCCTGGAGTAGAGAGCATGCATTGTGGACACCACAACAGTGGGCTTGTGTGATGTTTTCCGACGAGTCCAGGTTTAGCTTGCAGTATGATTCTCGCCGGACTTTCACATGGAGAGCTCCAGGTACCCGTTACCACCAAGAAAACATCATTGAACGACACCGTTACGGTGGTGCAGGAGTGCTCGTTTGGGGTGAAATTATTCTGGGTTCCAGAACTGACCTGCATGTTCAAACTGGAACCATGACAAGCCAAATCTATCGGGACGTCATTCTGGAATAACATGTACTTTTGTTTCGGGGCGCCACGGGCGCACAATTTGTGTTTATGGATGACAACGCCCGTCCTCACCGTGCAAACATCGTAAGCGAATGCCTTCAATCGTAGGATATCACCCGTATGGACTGGCCAGCATTCTCATCGGACTTGGATCCAGTAGAGCACGTGTGGGACATGCTTGGCCGACGAGTTGCAGCCCGTCAACCTCCTCCTACATGTCTAGCGGAACTTCGGAGAGCATTGCTTTTTGAGTGGTGTAATATCCTCCAAGATCAGATCGATAATTTGATACTCAACATGTCTAGGCGTTGTACGGACTGCATGCATTGTCTGGGAGACATACAATGTATTAACAATCATACCAGCCATGTAATATTGGTTTTTTGTAAATAGATTTTTTTTTGTAATTTGCTCCAGGGAGACAAAATCGCTAATTTTTTTAATAATATCAAACATATAGCATCTTTTTTTGCTCTTTACGTTTTGTTTAATAAATAAGCTTTACAAATAAGTCAAATTTGTTTTGCTTCTAATTCTTCCTTTGCCTGATTTTGCATTATCATTAATTTATGGACATGAGTGTAGATCACTAGTAAAAGTTAAATTACCTGGACAGTTGACGTCTTGCATAAACTAGTACGCATTAGTAAACAGTTAAGTCCATTTGTAAAATATATTACCCGTTTCAAGAAAATGCGTCTATTTTTTAAGTTTATAGCGATGGGAATGTCTTAGAAGGACGTTTTTCTCTTACAATATGAATAGAAATTTCTTGGCATGCTTCCGATAGCACGTCTCTTTTTCGTGGGCGCCAACTGTATTGACAACGTCATGAACTTTAAAAGCAGATGAAGAGCTTAAAGACGAAGATGACATGTAGAAGGACATTTCTGAAAGGCACGCCAATGATTTTACCTCTAAAGAAGCAGAAGAAAAGCGCTGGAGAAAAGGTGAATGTATATAGGATGAGACATTTATACACAAATTTAAATTGTTTTAGAAAAGTAATAATCTTTACATGTAAAATTTGCTTTCCGTATTTTAAAATTATATTTACTTAAGACTATTTCAAAGAATTACCAACGTGATATACATTCCTGCCTCTGGACTTGTGTCTTATTACCATATTAATCATTTACTCATCTATTTTCTCATCAACGCATAATTTTATTAGTTTATGACATTAATAAACATATATTCTCTACTTTACTATTTTTCAGCTCACGTCAAAAGCCCCGAGCAGAAGACAACCATCACACAAACCGCAAAGCGGTCACCAGAGAGTGATGTTCTTTTAAAACCTCTGAAGAAGAAGGGGGGATGTGGAAACGTGAATTCACTATATTTTAATCTGTCAAGACACCAGAAAACGTTGTATTAAAATTATTACTTGCAGCCTATACATACTACTTACATTTTAACGGTGTGGTATAGGAATAACGAGTATTCTTGCAGCAGGCGATCTGCCGCCCGTGATCCATGATAAAAAACGAAGAAACTGATATTACCGTGCTAAACCACACAACAAGCAGCAGTACATAAATACAAAGAAATTATACATACTTACTTTTATTAGAAGATTTATTACATTAGCAGAAGAATGTACTGATGTGGTCCTCGAAGAGAGCACATCATATCCTTCGAGGGTTACCATTGTACACTCATGTCCATAAATTAACGATAATTCAGAGTCACACAGAAACATAATTCTAAAGTAAAAATTCTACCTGTAGAATTATCGCACACATCTTCAAGAATAATATGCAAATTACAGGATGCCATCAGATGACGCCGATAATACGTTACAATGACGAGAGTGTATATAAGGAATGGTAGCAAAGAAGTAAAAATTTTCACAAGCATTCTGTAAGCCGCTCAGTGCCATCTCCAGCTACTGCTTAGTGCTATCTCCAGCTACGGGTACCACAGTTTCAAAGTAAACCATGTAAAGACGTTTGGAACAGATTGGTCTATATGGTCGCATGCCTGTCAGGTATGCTCCGCTCACGGCAACTCACTGTAGCCAGCGGTTAGCCTGAAGTAGAGAAATGCAATGTGGCAATCGTCACAGTGGGCTTGTGTAATGTTTTTCGACCAGTCTAGGTTTAGATTTCAGTCTGATTCAAGTCGGACTTTCATATAGAGAGCTCCAAGTGCCTGCTACAACCTATACTACCTCACTGAATGACATCGTTACGGTGGTGCAGGACTGCTCATTTGGGTGGTATTACACTGGGCTCCAGAACAGATCTGCATGTTTCGATCGGAACCATGACGTGTTAGATTTCTAGGGACATCATTCAGAAACAATATGTACGTTTGTTTAGGGGTACCATGGGAATTTGTGTTTATGGATGACAACGCTCATCCTCACCGTGAAAACATGGTAAAGGAATGAAAGCGTTTAATCTGAGTATATCACCCGTATGGAATGGCCAGCATTTTCATTTAACTTGAATCTGATACAGCATGTGTGGGACATGCTTGGCCGACGAATTGCAGCCGGTCAACATATGTACCGAAAATTCGGATTTTATGTTACGCCCAAAGGGGCTTTTTTTTTTAAAGTTTTGTATGATATCTAATTAAAAATCCGTTTAAAGTTTTACGAAATATGAAATAGATAATAAAACAAATTCCAAACTTGGGCTTCCAGATGCTCATATTCGAGTTGAGGACTACATTAGTCAAAATTTGATGGCTTTAGGTATCGTTGCGAAAAACACACATACATTAGTGCAGATTTTTTATTATTAAACTTCTTGAAATATAACGCAGGGCTTTAATATTTGGTGGCAGCAATTTGAAAAGTGAAACGCCGTCTATAGTGAACCAACGCAAAATGCCAAAACGAAATGAATAGTACTTCTGAGCAAATTGCCCCTTTGGGCTTTTGAATTTTTTTGAGATAATAGCCTACACACTAAATCATCACAATTATGAAAAGATTTTACAGTATATAGTATAACATACATGTTCTGTAAACATGTATGTAATGCAATAAAAAAGTGTACAATATATATCAAGCCATTCATTTTTTCTTGAAATGTTGTTTAGAATCGCGGGTAAATAATAACACGATCCAGGAATAAAGTTCTTGTCAACAAAAGAAATAAAATTTTCGTCAAAGAATTTTTTTTTAATTATGAAAGAGCATGAAGACATATTCTCATATGAATGTATGTTAAGGCATTGGCTTGTGACTCAAACTGTTGGTTTCTCTCGAAACGTACAACCATTCGCAATAAAATGTTTCATTCTACAGAAAAATAATCAGGAGAAAGACAACTCATATTATTAAAAGTGGTTTTAAAGATAATTTTATAAATCATATATAATGTGATTTGACTTATACACACATATGGTTTGTATGTACTATCTACAATTATTTCCACTTTCATACATTGTTGCTTTTTAATTATTATTCACAGAACTTCATCAAAATGGTTTTGAAAGTTTAATAATAAATGCATCAATATATACTTTTTTCAATCTAAATAATATTTGATTTTTTTATTGGGAAATTCTTCATTTTCACTTATTACAATGCGGGTTTAATTCTTGTTTTATAAGAAATTTTAAGAATGAGCACTGTATTTGTAGAAAAATGGATATTTGATTGTTAGGCATAGTAGCATGGATGAAAAGCGAACTTTTCCTTGTCGAAGGAATTAAAAGCAGTATTGGTATCACGAGTTGCGGAAACAGACGACGGCAACATCATGAGTCGCGACCAATTAAAATGCTACAAAAAAATCATAAGATTGCGATTATGCCTCACAATATTATTTCAAAAACCTTTCTGCCCGGCCAAGGTCGTTCTAAGGAAGCTTAGTGTTATTTTGCTGAGGTGAATTTCCCTTTTATGCCACTCCTTAAATTCTCTTTTTATGTCTCTACAAATGGCACATCAACAGAAAATTTCATATGCATGTTTATCTATTTGGAAATGAATACACTAGACCAGTGATTCTCACCTTCTTCTTCTTCTTCTTTTTTTTTTTTTTTTTTTCACGCCACACATAGAAAAAGATAAGTTTAAAAGTTGTTTATTTACCTATAATGCACTATGTAAAATAATTTATGATAATAATTTTAAATCTAATATTAAAATAATACGTACTACAAAAGCAGCAGTACGTTTATTAATTTATGTTTGGTCGTAAAAATGAAAATGCTTCTCTCAGATCGTCTTCTACGTTTTAACAGTATCGATTTTTTATTCGTTTTTACACTCATGTCCATAAATTAAGGATAAGTCACGCGCAAATCGAACTCTAAAATAAATATATCACCTGTAAAATCACTACACACATCTTCAAGAACCATATGCAAATTTCAGGAAGTAACCAGATAAAACCGATGGTACGTCACAATGACGAGAGTGTAAGAGAGTGATATATAAGGAATACAGGCAAAGAAGTCAAATTGTTCGCAGGCGCTTTATAAGCATTTCAGTGCAATAACCGAATAGTTATGACACAAAGGACGCATTTGGATGATTTTTTACGTGGTAGAATTATCGGCCGTCTGGAATGTAGGCGTACCCAACTGGAAGTATCAGACGAACTTGGAATTGGCCAGAGTGTCATCTCCAGGCAACAATTCCAAGATGATGGTAATGTGAGTAGACGTTACAGCACAGGTCACCCCAGAGTTACAACGCCGAATGAGGACCAGCATTTGGCAGTTACTGCCAAAAGAAACACGCGGAGCACAGCCTCAGACCTGTCTCGTCAGCTCTCTTCAGCCACTGGTACGACAATTTCAAGGCAGACCGTGTACAGACGCTTAGGGCAGATTGGTCTATATGCTCATAGACTTGTCAGATGCGTTCCACTTACTGCAACTCACTGTCGCCTGCGGTTAGCCTGGAGTAGAGAGCATGCATTGTGGACACCGCAACAGTGGGCTTGTGTGATGTTTTCTGACCAGTCCAGGTTTAGCTGGCAGTCTGATTCTCGCCGAACTTTCATATGGAGAGCTCCAGCTACCCGTTACCACCAAGAAAACATCATTGAAAGACACCGTTACGGTGGTGCAGGAGTGCTCGTTTGGGGTGGAATTATTCTGAGTTCCAGAACTGACCTGCACGTTCAAATTGGAACCATGACAAGCCAAATCTATCGGGACGTCATTCTGGAAAAAAATGCACATTTGTTTCGAGGCGCCATGGGCGCACAATTTGTGTTTATGGATGACAACGCCCGTCCTCACCGTGCAAACATCGTAAGCGAATGCCTTCAATCGGAGGATATCACCCGTATGGACTGGCCAGCATTTTCTACGGACTTGAATCCAGTAGAGCACGTGTGGGACATGCTTGGCCGACGAGTTGCACCCCGTCAACCTCCTCCTACATGTCTACCGGAATTTCGGAGAGCATTGCTTTTTGAGTGGTGTAATATCCCCCAAGATCAGATCGATAATTTGATACTCAGCATGTCTAGGCGTTGTACGGACTATTTTGCATCGTCTGGGAGACATACAATGTATTAACAATTATACCAACCCTGTAATATTGGTTTTTTGTAAATACTTTTTTTTTTTTGTAATTTGCTCCAGGGAGACAAAATCGCTAATTTTTTTTAATAATATCAAACATATAGCATCTTTTTTTGTTCTTTACCTTTTGTTTAATATATAAACTTTACAAATAAGTCAAATTTGTTTTGCTTCTAACTCTTCTTTTGCCTAATTTTGCACTATCCTTAATACTGAAAATCCGAATCTACACAAATAAGATCTAGAAAATTGTAATAATATTTTAAAAGCTTTTTTGACCATAATGGGATAATTGCATCTAATGTTAATCCAAAATGAATTAATTGATTCTTCCGAATATTTTAAAATTAAATCTCGATTATTAGGAAGCGAAATTAGTTCTTCATTCAAAGTTAATTCAAATATAGGAGTATTCGTTATGACAAATGGATTACAAACCCAATCAAATTTTTTTATATCTAAATTTGGGAAACAATAAATAATTCTCTCCTTTAATGTTGTCAAATGGTCAATAGCAATTTTACGAATGATTTTTCTTAAAATCTTTTGGGACTTTTTGCTTCCATTAGTTTCCCCACGTCCTTTTTTTTTCGGGGGGGGGATCTTATATAATCCCAGCGAAAAAATGGTTGCATACAATTATACAATTACTTGCTTTTTCTCTTTGCGTAATATAAATTCAACACAGTTAAACTCAAAAGTCCTCCATGAAGGCAACCCTTCCCTTCTGTAGACAGCTCTTGCGTGTTTTGCCTGACGAAATTAACTACCCTGACTACATAAAGCAAATATCGAACATAATACCAGATACAGCAAAATGTTACAAAAATTACCTTTAGAGAATGTCATTGGACTACGCTTGCACACGAGGGCTTTGAGAGGCATAAGTGACATAAAATTTTTTTTTTTTTTTTTTTTTTGCTAAGCAACCAGACTTTGCTACGTGATGGAAACTGGTATAAAAATTTTACCTAAATTCAATATAATACCCAATACTTTTGCTTATCAGTCTGAAAATGTCATAAAATAAGTTCACTCAGATAATGATGAATGTCTAATCATGTGATAAGCCTTCACGTGAATTTAAGAAAAGGAAAGGGGGAGACAAAAGTCACATAAATTCAGAGAATATCAGGATGATTTTACCAGAAAATTAGCAGACTGATCTGCTAATATCATTTCTTCTAGCAGTTTAACACTTCCATTCCACACTTTAATTTCTACCAAGGAGTTTGGCTTTCTTACTTCTCCTCGCGAACTCCAAGAGTTTCTTGAGAAAATCTTTCTCTTAAACCAACGAAATTACATTGTATTTGCTCTCTTGCAGGGTTTCATTTGCACCGTGGAAATAGTTGATTTAGATAAAGAGATTCTGCGAAAAATTTGAAAAAAACTTTCATTTTCTCTTGAGAGAATTTTTCCAAGATTTTTTTTCTTTCGGAAACTTAGAGCTACTTCTGAAGTTACAAATATGGCCCCACTGACAACTCAGAAATGTTCCTTTCTGTTCCTTAAGTTTACTTGTGTATGTTAATTGTGACTGTGCATACTTAAGTTATCATGGCTCGTTGAAACAACCAAACTGGTTGTTTTCAAAGCGTTGACAACGAAAACAGATTCTAGAGTTCTTTTCAAAGTATGAATTTACGAATCCTCACTTGCAGGGAAGAGAGTTTTAGCTTTGCTGCTAAGAATGTGTCCATTATCCCTAAGAGGCAACTCTACGAAGAAAGTTGGGAGCTTTATCACCATGTTATCTTTTTTTTTTTTTCTGTTGTGAATTGTTTCGTCTTTGAAACGGGTAAATTCAGTTTCAACCTTTCTTCCTTTATGCTTCTTTCAATTGTATTTGCAGGGAGTCTTTTGATAATCACACTGATGGCAGAATTTTGAGGTTTAATAAAAACATTCAAATTATACATCATTCATTCTTAGAGTGGCTGGCTCTGGAGGAAAAAGTGAAAAATATCTTGATGTACTCTTCAATAAGAATGTATTTATAGCCATCGATACCATTTCGGCTGAAAAGGACCAGCAGAAATTTCCATGAAAAGCACGGTCTAGGGCATAGGATCGGTGAGAGTTTTACATGTTTCTATGAAATCTATCTTTTGGCAAATCAACGTGCATCTTCTCATTGCTAGCATTTTTGCTCAAATGCGAAGCAAAGTTGTTCAAAGTAGAGCGAAGAATAGACTTTTGCTACCTAGAGGCCTGGCAACTTTCTATGAACTTTCCCAACCAGTATTGTTTGCAGGTTCTACACCCTCGGCTAACAGAACTGCGATAGAGGAAAAATTCTGTACTTCCGGTGAAATTTATTTCAAAATCACAAATTTCTGTTCGAATTACAGGTTCTTCTCTTTTAGCTGTGGTTGTCTGCTGTCTTTATTAAATCTATGAACAGCACTACTAAGTTCAGAAATCGTCCTGATCCCTAAATACTCATCAGAAATCGAAAACTTCAATGCGGACATAGCTCCTTAGTCTTGTAATATCAGGTCTCTCAATGCTTTAAAAGTCAATAAATTAATAGCAGCACCGTGCTTTAGATTCTCTATGACAAAATTCGAAAACAGAAAAGATCCCTTACCAAGAAAGTAATAAAGGGTTTGTTCGGGAAGTAGTAGGACTGATTTTTCTCCGCCACAACATGGCGTCATACAGCTTCCCATCCACCCCATAGCCCAGATGTTACTCCTTCAGACTTCTTCCTCTTCCACCGACTGAAAAGGGTCATGAAAGGAGGGCACCACGGTTCGGTCCAGGCCATTCAAGAGGCCGTAACGAGAGAGCTGAAGAGCATTCCAGTTTCTGCGTTCCAAGAAGCCTTCAATGATTCGCACAGTCGCTGAAAACGCTGTGTTGTTGCAGAAGGGAGATATTTTGAAAACTATTAAGTTGATGTGTCAAAACTGTGAATAATATTTTTAAAAAAATTCAGTCCTATTACTTTCCGAACGAACCTTGTACCTGGTAAACGCAAAAAATCTGTTCAGCGTCGAAATGCGATGATGTCTAAGTATTCTAACTGCTGAATTTTATGGCAATTTAGTGTAAGAACCTACCAATCACATCGAAGAAAATATAAGCTGACATTCAGTTGACGAATTCGCTGAGTAATCTGCACATTAACGCATGTACAACTTCGCCTTCTCTGACTGGCTACGGTTTAAACCCTGTTCTACACGTGCGGACAGACCTAATCACTTTAACGCCTTATAACTAATAATGACTGCTAGATCATCGTATGAATGCTCAATTAAACGCCAGTGCTTGAATTACTATCAGTTAAACGTAATTTAAATTCATTGCAAAGAACAGTTAAACAGAAGTTTGTTTCCTTTGCATAACATACATCTCTTGCTAAAAGTAAAGTAATTACTATTAAAAGAAATTAAATTTTTTAAACTGACGGTAGACATCAGAATTAAATAATACTCGTAGCTTCACTCAATTTGTATAAAGGCGTATAAATCAATATATTATCAACATTATTTTCATTTTCTTTTTCGTCTCCAATGGATTCTGATAATCAACGTTTTTTATACAAGATTGCTTCTGCTTACACGCATACAACATGAAGTTGGAATATCCGGTCCTCACCTCAATGCCGAGGTATCACCGGAGCCAATGGCTAAGGTTTTAATTACTAATTCGCCTTAAGCTAAACATTAAGATTTAGAAACTTAATAAAATAATTTACAATCCCTAGCAATTTTGAAGTCCGCTGATAGGAAGATGTGTTGACCTCGCCAACATCTTTATTGAGTTCACAAAATACAATCTTAATAGATTACAGAATACAAATGGAAGACATATCTTGCTATACAATTATAGATAAGTATACAATACATAAATTTCAGTACAAAATGTTTTAAATATAAAAGCTACTAACATATACCTAGTTGCATACAATATGTTCAGAGAATGAATACATATTTCTCGGTATGAAACATTTGTTCAATAAATTCCAATACTGTATTCCTTCAAGTTTAATAATGCAATTAATATATACATAAATGTTTTACAGTATATTCAAAAATTATAAACATGTTCCTCATCGTGTGCTTTGCCATAATTGAATAACCTAACCTAACCTAACCATACAACAGTAATATGTATACTTCTAGCAGTTTTAGAAATTGTAATTTCAACTACGGAAGTAGTAAAAACAAGAATCCCCCCGTCACCCCTAAAAAAAAAAACCTGTCTGTACGTTTGTTTTAACTGATTCTGGAAAAACCATCCAATGGCTAACATCCACTTAGGGGATTAGTAGCTTTGCAAGAAGATTTTCTAAGAGAAACTGGCTCGCATTTATGTTACGCGAAAAACGACTAAAATGCCTTGTAATCAACTCGTTCGTTCGATTTTGAGCCCAAGTGTAACCACCGCAATTCAGCGGTCTTACTCACTCGACCATTTGTGGACCCATTAAACCTTGATTTTTTAGAATTTAACAAGTTAATTTCTTTTCACTTCAAAATATGGCATTAGGAATCGGGTTTGCAAAACTACAACAAAGCAACCAAACAGACACTAAATAGAAAATATTACAATATTTATTTCAATTTAATTTATTAGGCGCTTCAGGGCTCGAGATATAATTGGCGACGAATTGTTGCTATTTAAAGAGACAAACTTTTAATATTCAAGGTAAATTTGAAAGCACCTTTTAAATGACGCATTTCTTTAGAAAACGGGTAATACACATACACAGCTTTCTAACACTTTGTACTCCAATTGTTGCTCTAAGCTGAATCAACATCAAACGCGAGCAATCAAGGTTCCGGTATTTGGTTTAGGATCGACTATGTAAACAGTCACACCACATACTTTTTCAAGTACATCTGACTTTTAGCATTTAACTTCGTTTTCAATAGAGGATAGTTACGTTGGTAAGACACACAAAAATCCCAAGGAAATTACTTAACTCAAATCCATTGTAAAGTAGATTTGAAATCAGTAAGTCGTTTTTCTGGTTACCAAATATAGCAAACAGGTGAATTTGAAAACTTAACGCATTTCACAGAACTATACCCCCCCCCCGGAATTCAGCTACATCAAAGAATGTCATGCAAAATGAACAAATACGCATATGTTTATGTATCTTTTTAACGAAGAATACTTCATGGCTTCTAGTTATGTATTTCATTACAACCAAAGTTACAAAAATTTTTTTTATAATGCAGTAAATAAATCAATTGAAAATTTATACTGTAAATGTAAATCAACTTGTATCAGACTTGAATAGTATTTTGGGTACGCACGATTAAACATAAGAAACAGAGGATGGCGTTATTCGCAAATTTATTTAAGTAAAAAATCTTCATTACAAGAATATGTCACCATAGATCGGCTGAAAATAATTTACATATTTTCAAATGACTTCAAAAGGAGCGACAGTTGCTTCTTACCTAAACTAACTACGCCTTGAGGTGCTATGACAGAAATCCATAGAAGTACTTAAGATATACATTAGAACGTGATTTTCAGGTAGGTATGCAAATTCTGCACTAAAAGGATTAATATTTAAATACTGATATTTTTATATACCCGTAAAATCGTAATATGATTGACTGCAAGCGAAAGACATTTAACAAATCTAAATCATACTGAACTAATACAAACAAGTTACGTCACCTAAACGGGGGAGAATGATCCGCCTGTGAGAAAGAACTTCTGTCGAGAAATTGCAACTTATGAGAAATTGCAACTTATATTCGCAACTCGTATGTCGACTGGCGCATCTATCGTCTGACATCTTTTGTGTATTACCTTTTATAGTTCATATATATTGACACCTAAATATTCATATTCAGATTCACATTTATTTTAAAAAAATCAATTATGCTTAGTTAATGACTAACCAGCTTACTTTAATTTAAATTAAAAGAACAACCAAATCATGGAACATTCCAGAAGGACCCATTCTACCATTTCGAGGGACCCCCCATCACTTGATATTTTGCATAAGAATTCTGGAATGTGGATTTGAAAAGTTCAAAACTGGCTTTTGGGAATTCTGTTTAGTAGGTGGTCCAGAATTCAGAATAAATGGTTGTTCCTTTTTTGATATTTTCTTTGACTGCACTTAACAAAGTTATGGCTTTACAGTCGGGCATTGTAAAGAGAAAGATTTCTTTTAGTTTCCCATCCAAATATCACCGAAAATCTATTGAGGCAGTAGAAGGTGGCTAATGTTATTTTTTATTTTCATTAACACCCTTTCATCAATCTCTACAACTAAGCTTTCACCATCAATTTTTTTAGTTTCCAGAGTTCGCATCTCATAGATGCCTCTCTCGAATAATCATTTCAGTTTACAGCAGTAGCATAAGCTGCATACAGTAACATCCTAAATGCATATCAGCCATACACAAAAAATTTTATTGATGTAATTTCCTTAGCTCAGTGTTCAATGAATCTTATGCCTGCAACAAATGAAATCTACTTGCTAGAAACTAGTTGTTGACTCACATTTCCACCAATTCCATGTTTTTTTAACATCTTCAGTTGACTCGTATAAAACTTCATTTCATGCAAATTGGAACACTGATGGTTACTTGGCAATATTTTACACTCTTCTAAGAAACTAATAACATGACATTAATTGTTAGATAGGTCATATAACCCAGGATTAAACTAAAAAAAAAAAAAGAGAGAGAGAGAGTATTAATGTGATACATATACATATATATCTCCTCCACGGTTGTAAATACTAACTTCATGGCTAATCTGACAGCCATGAATCTGGGACATAAAGTACATAAGCCCAGTTCCTTTTATAAACAGTGACAGCATGTGCTATCTTAGAAGGTAAATAAGCCTTCAGTCCTCTAAGTGAGGGCATGACAAACAATCTGTCATTGACTTTTCGTTCCTCACGCTTGTATGGTACACTGAGCTCTGTGAGCCCACGACTAATTATAAATTTATTAAAATATATCTTATGTATCCTACATCATTTCAGAAATTTAACCTATCTTTTTGGCTTCTCGCTATTTTACACAATAATAGCCCAATTTAACTTGCTTTTGAGAGAGCTTGAAATTCTGAAAATTGCTTCATTTATATTTTTCTCAGCTAGCAGTTGTTCTACAATTGGCAACAATTTTGGTTAATGGCTTTTCATTAATTCTTACATTATTACATTAGAACTTGAAGTATGCATATGAATAGGTTTTGCAGATGAGGAACTCATAGTACAAACTGTTTGTGAAATATTACAAATTTTTGTAACCTGTCCAGCTTTCAATAAATTATTCCTAAAAGCATGACCAAAACAGTCTTTTTGAGACACAAGAAGTATTTTTCTGAACACCAAAATTCTATATGTAAAATTTTGTTTAATGACTAAATAAATAATATTTCACAATCTGCTAGCATCTTGGTTATCAGTATTGAAGGATATTCTACAGCAGGCCTGTCCAAAGGACGGCCCTTGGTCCATCTTTGTGCGGCCCGCAGTGTGTTTTTAATATTCAAACGGAAGAATAAATTTTTCCATTTTTTTCAAATTTTGATTGTAGAACTGATTTTATTTTATATGGTATTACAAATAAATAACTAAAACATTGAATCGTATTCATACATATGTATTTGTGAGTCCCGTCCCGACTCGTGTTTAGTGCCTTATTCACGGCCAAGCGCTGTTGTCTGTCTCCGCTCAAGGCTTTTGCACAGAATAACAGAAATTGTACTGCTTTGGTCTTTTGCACCTCATCGGCAACATGGCTAGTATTCTGTAGTACTGCACTGGAGAAAATTTCACTTGTACCTTATTGCCGTGCACTGCGGCAGTTATTAGATTGTGTATAGGTTCCCCACTTCCCGTCGGGTGAGCTTTCCTGCCAAAATGCTGCGAGATCGAGGAATCAAACAGCATTGGCCATTGATTGTCGTTTATTTATTGGTTGTCATTTGACGCGACGAGTGTTGTGGAGTAACTATTTAGTAATTGTAGTGATTGTGTGTAATTCGAGCTTACTCCTTCATTTATTTATTTTGTCAATTTAAACTTGTGATTTAATTGCATAGGAAATAGAACTCTATTGCAAAATAACAAACCTCATTACGTCTGTGAAGAAGGGAAAAATAAGTGATGAAAATTGTGCATTTAATGAAAAATGAAATTAGACTATCTGATCTGCAACAATAACAATAAAATTCAGTGTATGATTTGTATGCAAGTTTTGTCAGTGAATAAGGAATACAATGTGAAACGGCACTATACTACTTTACATGAAGAAAAGTATAAAAAAATTATCGGTGAAGCAAAAAAAAAATTATTGCAGCCAAGTATAAAAAAAACTAATACATCAAACAAGTATGCTTTCAAAAGTAAGTACAGATAATGAACAAAGTTTGGTTGCATCTTATGAAGTTTCTTTACTATTAGCCAATGCAAAAAAAAAAAATTCAGTGATGGGATTTTAAATGAAAAAATGCGCAGTTTCAATGGCTCAATGCTTCATGCAGCCAAAGTTGGTGGAAAAGTTTTAATCTGTAGATCTGTAGCATTATCTCACCAAACAGTGGCACGACGAGTACATGATACAGGGAAATATGTTTCGAAAAAATTATGTGACTGTGTTTTAGATTGCGAATACTACTCAATACGCTTGGATGAAAGTACCGAACAGACAGATATCAGTCAATTATTAATATTTATTTGTTGCATTTAAAAATTATTTTACTATTACGGAGAAAATGTTAAATTTGATACCGTTACACGGAACAACTAAAGGTACTGATATCTTTCTAGCTGTCAATAAAACTGTTATAGACTACAGAGGATTTCAAAAATGTTCTTGCATTATAACTGATGGAGCAAAAGCTGTGACGGGAACAGTGACAGGATTCGTGGGACTTCTTAAAGAAAATGGCATTAACTGCCCGTTGATTCACTGCATCATATACCAGGAAGCCTTATGAGGAAAATCTTTGCACCAAACAAATGACATGAAAATTGTTGTTAAAATATCAAATCTTATTAGAAGTGGAAACAAAGCTTTGACTCAGAAAATTTCGAGATTTTTTAAGTGAAATTGACGCAACCTATGGAGATTTGTTATTACACTCCGAAATAAGATGGCTTAGTGCTGGGTGGTGCCTTGAACCTTTTTTTGCTTTACGAAAAGAAATACCTTTATTTCTAAAAAATGAAATAAAATCAGATACTTCTGAACTGCAAAATTGTATTTGCAAATCCTTTATTCCAGGCCGATCTTGCATTTTTAACTGATATGACACAACAACGAATTGAATGAATTAAATTTGAAGTTACAAGGCAAAGGACACAATATTGCCAATTTGTATGGCTACATGAATGGATTTAGATGTAAACTAAAATTGTTCAAAATGTCACTAGAGCAGAATAATTTCTTTTTTTCCGAGTTGCAAAGAACATTACACGGAGGTGGAAAATTTCGAAAGATGTATCTTTAAGGATCACCTGAAGTACATTACATTGACGATACAATTGTGGAATTTGAGTAGCGATTTGCAGATTTTAAAGAATTAGAGAGTGATATATCACTTTTCATTCATCCATTAACAATTGTAATTGAAAGTGTAAAGACTGATTATCAATTGGAATTATGTGACCTACCATCAGACTCCTTTTACAAGGGCAGAACAGAATCTGGAATAGATTTTTTTAAGCTCCTTGGCGAGTGTTTCCCCAAATTAACCAATCTTGGCTTAAAAATGGGTTCGATGATGGGCAGTACCTATCTTTGTGAAAGTGTGTATTCCACGATGAATTTTATAAAATCAAAACATAGATCTCTGTTAGATAACTCACTCACACACGCATTGCGTCTGGCAACAACTAATATTAATGTTGATATTGAAAGGATTGTAAAAGATAAATTAATGAAGCACTAATACAATTTAATGTAACAGTTACATAGTACTATATTTACGCTTTTAAACTTTTTCTTGAAAAAAAAAATGTGTTTTTTATTTGTGTGGCCCTTCAATCTATTTAATATGTATTGGCCCGGGATCATATCTTGTCTGGACAAGCACGTTCTACAGTATGTCGTGATATCGCCTATGTAATTATCTCTATTAATATTATATCATAAGTCATAATATCACTTATGTAATTATCTCGATAATTATCCCCGTCTCGAATTTTAATACTGGCTCTACAGAAACAAGTTGAAACAAATTTAATCATTTTTGCAAGATATTTCTCTTCTTCATTTCTCTCAGCCTGAATAGTTCAGTCCAAAAGATTAGAATATCAGTTTCTTCTATTTCTGTATAATTAAAGTGTGTAAAAATTTCAAATTTGTGTAATTTCTGAATGATACATTAATTCTAAAATAAAATTTAAGAAAGATAGTGAGTTTACATTTCATATGCAAATATTTGTTTTGATTTATGTTGTCAATTTAGGAATAAATTACTGTGTACCAACAAGATACTCTACTATAGTTATATTGTTACAAGTCTTCGACTTAGCAACATATTGAAGCAGACACAAAATTACTCAAACCTATTACAAACTTATTAAATCTATTACAAACTGTAAATAAACATTTTTTCATATGAAACCTTCATTAAATTAAATTATCAAGCATGAAAATAAAGGATTTACCATTTTTGGTAGAAGAAATCGTAACAGTTTTAATAAAAATTTAAATTCTGCCATTAAACTCATATGGAGATAAGAAAATATACAACACTTGCTGGTTAGTAACCTCTGCTACTTGTTACATACAAATTTCCAGGAACGAAAAGGAATATATACCAATCAATAAAAAAACTGTCACTTATTTAACTCCCCTCCACTGCTTACGAAACTCGAACTGCCAAAAGACTGATTTTTCAGATCCAGAATAAACTGTTTATGGCTGATAAAAGCTGTTTTGTACTTCATTCATTTATCTTTCAGTTATGTAGTGCTTCAGCAAAAGTACTGACCAGTATTAAATCCCTTGGGGTGTTGGATACCACTTCTCTAGTTCCTGTCAAAACACTATTTGTAAATCTCTTTATCTAGATTATAGTTGAGAGTGAAAAAATACATTTCATTATTACATAATTAACAAAAGCAGTCCTCTAGAGATTTTGGAAATAAGTCCTTTGATTGTAAATGAGTATTTCCCAGATTAAAGAATTATTACAGAATTTGATTATAAATGAGTATTTCCCAGGATAAAGCATGTGGTGTTTAAGTGGGTACTGGTTCCTTCTAGAACACTAGCTGATAGGAGATGGAAATGCATACGTACATTAAGTTTGCTGGATATTTAGAGAAAACATCATAAAATGCTTTACTGTACATTGTCACGTGTTAATGTGTACAACCAATTTTTGAATGGAGAAGGGGAATGGTCACTGCAAGCTGAAGGTGGGGAAAAAAAAAGGCACTGATTATGTTCATAATAACCACGAAGTGACATGTGAACTTGACAGGCATAGTGCAATCTTCCTGCTGGCTAGAAAAAGAAATTTTCGATTTGAACACATCACTGGAACAATTATTTCATATTTGTTGTTTGTGTGACTCGTAACGTGAAAAATGACTACACAAAATGATTGACGCGTGAAAGAACAGGATAAATTGCTGGTTGATTATGATACATTTTGATAAATGCACCCAAAGGAAAGCAGCATTTAGAATGGGAATTTCAACATTGTTCAATTTACTTAAACAAATAAATAAAATTGATAAAGAAATAGTAAAAAATGCAAATGTCTCAAATGCAAAAGGGATGGAAAATTTAGAGACACTGAAACTGCTCTTTTAGAATAGTTTCAAGTTATAAGACCAAAAAATATTCTAATTTCTAGAGCTTTTTAACCATAAAATCTAGGAGAAAATTTTAAGCAAACTGATTGAAGGCTCCCAAGATGGAAACAGAGAATAGCTACACAGTGAGAAGCAAGGGGCATAGCATCACACCAGGCTGAGAACTGGACAAAAGCTTTCTTACTCAGGCTTCTAAAAGAACATAAGTAACATGAAATTCAAAGCAAAGATGGAACTGGTCTGTTTTACATAGTATTACTAGAGCAGACATGTTAATGTTTAAAAATAAAATAGCAACTTGTTTTAAGAAATTCAAAGAATGAGTTACTATGTTATTAATGTACAATTTGCAAAAATTAAGAAAACACCATTGGAAAAAGAAGAAAACCTCGATGTTCAAAGTGAGTCAAGAATATGACTTATGACTTTTAACTAACCATAATAACAAGAGCTCATATATGACAAGTAGTACTTTACTGATTTCCTTTTGAAATAGGACAAAGAACTGGAAAAAAAAAAAAAGCTTTACTGTTAGATAACTGTGCTACACACCACTTTGATTTGCTCTGAAAGACATTAAATGAAGAGTTTTTTCCTATGAATACAACTTGCATCATTTAGCCTTTACACAAAGTTATTATAAAAAGCTTTTAAACATCTGTACAGAAAAGGCATTGTTAAAAAAATAAAAAATAAATGAAACTGAATGTGAAAATACGAGCCCTTAAAAGGAGGTAACCAAGTTTATACTTTTGCTAGAGAAATGTATATTGCAGTCAACACATGGGAAGCAGTCTCCGAAAACACAGCTAAAAATCGTTTTAGAAGTCACTGAGGAATTGCAAGCTATTTCTAATATTCTAGATAGCAGTGAGGTAAATTATGCAGATTTTTTAGAATACATTGCAACTGATGACAATAATGAGACAAATTGTATACTCACTATGAGATTGTAGAACGTGTTAAAAGAGCTGCAGAAACTGAAACTGACAGTGAAAATGATATGGGAAAAGTGATTACATGGAAACTTCAGATAAACTGAGAAATGCTACCAACAGTTTTACAAACTTAAAAGTATAACTGAAAGACTGTTGACAAACAAAACAAAACAAAACAAATACATATAGAGAAGTTCTGGCTCTAGTGTAGAATTGGGTGCCCTTTTGATTGGGGAAAAATTTTGCTCAGTTTTGGCGATGAAACCCCATTTCTGGTTTAACTTGATTTTAGCTTCTTGTTTTTTTTTTAAGTGAAAATAAATCGATGTGCACATGGACAAAGTCAAAGCAGTGTGCAAAGACTAGTTTGTGCAATTCTCTGAATTTTTTCAAGTGAAAATAGGCCGATGTGTACATAGACACGGAGTTTGTGAAATTCATTGACTTCTTATTTTGGTTTTGTGTAGCGGCCATCTTGCAATTGTGCCTTCCTGGCACCGATCTTGGCGTCAAAAAAGAATCACCAAAAAACAAGGGGCACCCAATTATAAACTTTTACCAGAGTTCTTTGTAAAAGTTTAAAATTTCATCAGGTATGTATCTATAAAATTATCTCATAAAAAAATTACTTTCCAAATTTCAGAAGTAGTTTGATTTTAGCATTAACTTTTAATTAATAATTTAGTTATTAATTATTAGATTAAATGGTAGTAACTATCTTACTAAATATGTTCACAGTTGATAGTAATTTACAGTATTAAAATCACTATTTATTAAACTCAAATGTATTCAAACTTAATAAACTGAAATATATTTCCAAGGAAAATGATTTTAATAACCAGTGAGTACTGCATTTTTTAATTGTGTATTTATCTGCAAGTAAAGCAAGTGCCCGTCGTTCAATTAAAAAAAAAAAAAAAAAAAAAACTTTTTTCCAAGCACGAAATTGTCTGCAGCCAGGCCAACATACAAGTAGTATTTTACAATTACATATATAAACTGCATCAGAAAAATTTGTCAGTTAATGAGTTTTGAATCATACAGCATTTCAGTAACAAAGATAACTTAAATTTTCTCTCCTCATATCATTTTAAGAACTTAGGTTTTTAAGAAATATTCTTGCTATAGCACATCAAATGAAAAGAAAAATTAGATGTTTATGAATATTGATTTTATTCACCAGTTTAGAAAAATAGGTAGTTTTCTGTTTTCGGAACCGGACTCACAAATACACATATGTATGTATGTGTGTGTATGCATACATACATACGTATATATGTATTTACAAACATACTCCTGAATCCGATCCCGATAACAGAAAAGTACCGAATATAGATGATTTCATAGAGACTGCACGAATTTTGACTGAGTTATTAATATCATTGCAGCAGATCAGCTAAAAACTAATACGGATAACATGTAAATATTTTATGCCAAGAGAAATGCTTACATTTAATACATACGAAAAGTATTAAAAGGAAAAAATTCACAAGTATTCGAAACTCTGCAGGCCAAAAAATCATTTAACAATTACGGTGACACCCCTAATTATTATTTACGAATTTCAATATTTGCTCGCAACCAAAAAATAATTAATTATTGAAGTATAAGGTTGATATAGAAGATTACATTATACACAGAATTTCAAAAAATAAATTATAGTTGAAGTTAAACTCAAAAATCAAAAGAACTAAAAAACAAACATTAAGCTTTTTATATTTACCTTTTGATGACATGGATGATAAGAGACCTTCATTCTTTGGCGTAGACATGACTTCGCTATTTCAGCGTCAAAAAAAATTTCAAAACAAAAGAAATTAATTTTCTTGAAAACTGAAATACAGGTAGCTCTACATACGACAACAAACGATAAGCGAAATTAACACCGTGTACCAAAACAGACGTTCTGTTGCCTAAAAGGCATTATATATTTCTATGAAAAAAACCGTTGTCATTAATCTTATAACTAAAGCAATAATTCATATGTTAAATAACTAATACTCTTAATTAATAAGAAAATATTTGTGTTCAAATGATTTAAACATTCATAGTTAATATAATCGAAAATCTATTGATAAAATTTCAGTATTTGACCACACAAAACACTTTTACTTTTATCAACTAAAGATGGCTGCGTCCATATGTCGGTATAGTAAATTGTCATCAATACAGGAAACATCAAAATTATGTTATTCAAAATCAATTCTAAGCTACGAAAAACGAAAGAAATCAAACTCTTTAAAAGTATTTCTTAAATCATTTTCTAGTGTAACACAAGAATCAAAAACAAAGTTGAAATTCCTCAGCTTAGTTCAGGTAATTGAGTAAAATCAGGTTTCTCGTTACATATTTGGTAACACTGATGATAAAAATTAGTTATTACTTGAACAAAATAATAAGTGAGACTTTTTTAATATACTAATCATTGATTTATTTTAATACAGCACAGAATATTCTTGTTTTCTTTTGTATGAACCGAAGGGTGTATACTAGAGTTTCATAAAGGGAATGCTGTATGAAACTGTATATTTAAAAAGTTCTATATAAATGAAGATAGAATCATGTATATAGTGAGTCGTTGGATGTGTTTATACATTAATTTTTGTAATCATTATTGCAAATAAGATCAGAGAGGTCAGAGATATCACGCATACTTCTGTGTAGCCTGGGGCAAAGTTAGAATTATATGTATATTTAAAAGATGATTTTGCTGTGCATGAAAGTATTCAGAAAATGTCCGAATCATATTAGTAATCAATTTATTATATAGGCATGTAATTTACATATTATTGTAAGATATGAGATTTTTTTTTCATTCATTTGTGTGCTCTATATGAAAAGGAAGCATATATATATATATGTAAGATATAACAAAATATGATAGCTGCTTTAAAAAATAATTGGCGACCTCAAAATTAACATTCTAAATTTGGTGCTATCCTCCTAAATTCATTTGTTCTCCCTAATTCGAGATCATTCCAAATTACATAACACTGCTTGAAAAAGGTATCTAAAACTAACATTGACCAATCATAGCTTAGATACTTCTTGCACCTACAAAGTATAGATATTGAGTCACGAGCACTACACTTCCCTTTTTTCCGTGACTTCTGCCATGCAAACAACTCTGTGCAGCTTATGCTTCCCTGCCTGAAATGACATCATTGCTTTTTATGTGTATATAAAAATTGTTTGTATTCAGCTATGATCGAAAAGTAATTTTCCTGCCAAAGAAATAATTTTTTATGTGCCTACGAATAAATATGTGATTTGACGGAATTATTTTTATCAACGTCTTATTCCTGCTTTATCCACTCAGCCATGTCTACAGCCAAAAAGTTAAAGGTCATATTCTCCTTCATCTACGCAATATCAAAATATGTTAAAAGTTGCAATGATGTTTTCATCTACAGATTTGGAATCATTACATATAATATTTGGTAATCTGATAGTTTCTGCATGCATAATAAAATATATCTTTTCCTTCTGCAGGTTAGAAATTTTAGCATTAAACATTGTGGAATTGTTAGACTCCCATTATTTCGGAAAGTGAGTAGTTGATCATTGTACTTATTATTCATTACAATTATTTTATTGCATTATATTTAATGATGAAAATAATTGATTTTCAGTCACCTGTGTGGAGATCTACAATTCGACCTTGCTTTCATCCTGGTGCTTCAAGTTTATATATAACTCAGGTTGGACTACCTAGTGAAAATGTTAAAGGATGGGCTATAGTAAAGAAAATGTTTTCATACATATGGCCCAAAGATAATTCTGAGATACGGAAACGAGTTGTAATTTCTTTGGGACTGTTAGTAGGTGCAAAGGTAGAATTATGGTTTTTTAAAATTTTCTTCTTGATAAATTCTTATTGTCTGGAAATTTATTTATAACATTTTTTATAATTATATTTTAACATTATGTTTTTATTGGTTTATTGATGGCATGCCAAGTGCATTTTGTTAATTCTTAAGCAATATAATTCTGCTAAGAAATATCTTTACAGTTAATAAATTTAGGTTTTTATAGTTTTGCTTTAAGAATTTCCTCTCTTATTTAATTTTTTTCATTTATTTGCATTCATATAATTTCTGTATGATCAAAAATTGTTTAATAATATGAAAAAATATTTGTGTAGAAATTATACTTACTTTTCTTACGGATTACATTTAAAGGATAAAAATATACTTACGAGTGCTCCTTGGTGATTTTTGGTGGTACATGGACACTGCATTTGTGCAATTCTTTGATATGTTATTTTGGCTTTGTGTAGCGAGATTTTTGCACCAAAATTCACTATTACACAAATCCAAAATAACGAGTCAAAGAATTGCACAAACTTGGTATCCATGTACACATCAACATAGTTTCACTTAAAAAAAAGCATCAGAGAATTGCACAAACTAGGCATTGTGCACTCCCTTGATTTTGTCCATGTATGCATCAATCTATATTCACTTAAAAAGTCAAAGGAGCAATCAGCAAAAAAATATATAATCTCAGTAAACTACATTTTAAATCAAACAATGAAATAACATAAAAAAGAAATTCATCTTTGCACTACACAAAGGAAATATCCACTTACCTTATTTACAAATTTCTGTGTCTTCAGTCAAATAAAATTCCTTAACAGCATCAAAAACTGCCTAATATTATCTGAACTAGAATCTGTATACTGGTGTTGCCACATAAATTCACAAAAATAAGAGTAAAAAATATCTTCCGTAGTGCTGGTATCCTCCGACATTCGACCATTCGCATTTCCTACAAACAGGGCACTTAAAGTGCCTACTAAGTAAACCTTCATTTACACACCAGTCAATTAATGCTTTTTTCCATTTTGTTCCAAATCGTGCAGAAACGTCAAATTAATTTTACCATATTCAGCTATTTTACCATGTAAACCACAAAATAACAACGTACTTCTTATCCAAAATCTGTCACACAAACAAGCCTTTCCAAATGTTTTCCCATCATTCAAATTCACTGCAGTCATGCAACCAATTATATCATAATAGGGTTTCCATAGCATTCAACTACTCAGGTTACTATAAATGAAACAACGTGGCAATAAATGAGACAACAACTTAGCGATAATCCAAGGGGCACCCTTAAATCTACTCAAGTGAAAATAGATTAATTCATGTTACTATGAAAATAGATTAATTCATGTTACTATGAAAATAGATTAATTCATATGTTAAAGGAAATTTTCAAATTCGAAACATTGGTCATAGAGATTCAAAAGTTGGAGAATTTAAGTGAACTGTCAACTTTTAGTTAAGCTTTGGTCGAAAATATTGTTGCAAAGATAAAACTTAATCCTATTTGAAATGTTATATTGCTAAAAAAACAATCCAGTGTATTTTTTAATGAGACATCCAAAGCCTATACATGAAGAAAATACATTTAAGTTCCTTTAAATAGAAAAGAGTATTGCATTTAAGCAAAAACATTCTTCTCAAATAAGTGCGTACGATTTTGGAATTGAGTAAGACATCTGAGCGCTGATATTTTATTTTGTATTTGATTCTAGTGGCTGAGCATGAACATGGTTTTCTAAGAGTAGCTTACATGTACAAAAATGATTATATGACTTTTTTGTGAGCTATGTTGTACAACATAAGCCACTCAGAAAACAAATCCTCCGTAGAAGTAACCGTAGTATTCATAAAAATTTTAAGTAACCCAGCACAGGTATGGCGTAGCAATAGCAATACTAATGTTTAATCCAGCCTATACTTCTCTGTTAAAGGAATATCTCCAATAGCCAATCAAATAAATGAATGTTATTTTAGTTCAATTATTAAGGAATGAATGGGCCAGGTACATGAAAGTTTTCATCTATATGTGATGTAAAAGTGAGCCAGTTCCTAACGAAAGTTTTCTGAAAGGCTTCCTGTGCTAGGTAGATGTACTCAAGGGAGCTAATAAAATATCTAGCTGTTACATTCAGGGAAAAACAAAGTTTAAATCATTGCTAATTTAAAATCCATCAAAGAGGAAAAACATAGAAATGGAGGTGAAAGAATAGAGACCTGTTTTCATGATTGAGGAAAGTATGAGTTTTTTAAACTTGTATCATTATTGGTTTATCAGTGGAATTATTTTAAGTATTTACACTGTTGTTTCTTATTGAGATAGAATGCAGAATCATTTTCCAAACTGAATTTGTTTTTATGATCATAAGTCTAGAGTAACTTTTGAGTTATTATGTCTTCAAGAGTTTGATTTTTTCTACACATTATACTTTAATATGAAAAGTTTGGCTCAGCTCTGTCTTAGAAGAGTTAATGTGCTCACAAGCCACATTATTTTCTAATGATTTAGAATATTATACAACCAGTTGCCAAATTGTAAGTCAAGGAAGAGTACGTTTAAGGTGATTTTGGGAAAAGGAAAGACAATTATTTTAGGACAGGAGAAAACATTTTTAACCACCGTTATGTTCATCAGCATAATAATTTCTGCTGTAGTTTACATGAATTAACTCTATATTTACATTAAGATTCACACACAAGGTACAAAACTGTAAGCAGGTTATATTTATTATGCTGAGGGACTAGCTTTGCATTCTAATTAGTGGATCAGATCTTATATGTAAGGAATATGTAAGAATATTAGTTGAAAATAAATATGGTTGATAAGATTGTTTTGCTATACTTAGTTTATACATCAATAGATCATAGTATTTATGATAAAACTTTTACAAAATATAGCATTATATTTATGTTCATGATAAAATACTGGAAACATTGTACCATAAAAAAATCTGCAGAATATATATTTTTGCTTTAAAAGTCCTGACTTCTGTGCTTCTTAGGATCAATTCTAGCATAATCAGAAATCAATTGATGTCATAATAATTATGTCATAAGTTTTGCAGCATCATACTAAACATGATAAAAAGTAACCAACAATAGCAGGATGTAATGTTTTACCACAGTGCTCAATATATTATGCTGACAAAAGTGATTATCATCATAAGTGATCTTAAACAGCAAAGTCTGAACTCACTGCAAAATCAGCAACAGAAGCAGTTATGGAATTTATTTCACTAAGGGCATATATGCTGCAATTAATTTCAAGCAAGTATGATTGACCATTTTTACACTTGTTTCCATTTCTTTTATTGTTATTTGTACTATGGAAAGTTTGCAAATTAGCCGGCATTGTGCGCATTTCAACTTTTTATATCAGATTTACAGTAGATGCTGCTTAATGTTATCATTCAAATATTTTTATCGAATTGCCAAAGTCCTGCACATTTTTATGCCCAAAACATGGAAAATACACTGCTCAACATTGAAAATGCAACACCAAGAAGGAGTGGTCAGAAATTTATACAAATTTTAGAGTAGACGCACGTCACTGAGTGATGTGAATGATGTGAAATGTGCAGCTCTCCGACGCATGTGAAGTAAGATATAAGGAAAGGAATGCGCAGAATGGGCAATATTCGTGTCATTATTTCTGCCAGACGAATTATTGAAGAAAGTTGGTTTTTGTCCCGGAGGATACGTGCATTACGAGAGAATGCCAGGCTGCCATCAACAAAGGCACTTCCAGTAGATCGATGATTTTACCAGGGGTATGGTAATTGGACTGAGAAGGGCAGGTTGGTCCTTACGTCAAATCGCAGCTGATACCCACATGGATGCGAGCACGGTGCATCGGCTATGGTGAACACGGTTGGCAAAAGGGAATGTTGAAAGAAGGAGGGGTGTAGGTGCAGCCAGAGTGATGTCAGCACTCGTGGATCGACGTATCCGCCGACAAGCTGTGGCGGTCCTGTAAGCCCCTTGTACCGCGATTCTGCAGCATCTGCAAGATACCCTGAATGTTCCCGTGTCGACGAGAACCATTTCCCGTCGATTGGTTGAACGTGGCCTGCACTCACGGTGTCCATTAAGAAGACTGCCATTGACCTCACAGCACAGATGCCAATGTTTGAAATGGTGCCAGACTGGAGCAATATGGATGACAGTATGGCGAAGCACTGAGATGAGTGGCGCTTCTGTTTATCCAGTGACAGTCGCCGCATATGTTTGTGGCATCGACGTGGAGACAGATCTAATCCGGTAGTAACTGTGGAACGCCCCAGCACGCGAGAGCGTGGCATAATGGTTTGGGGCACTATTGCCTACGATTCCAGGTCAACTCTAGTTTGTATTCAGGACACTATGATGGCCCAACGATACTTGGATAATGAACTGCGGCCGGTGGCAATCCCCTACCTTCAGGGGCTGCCTAATGCAATTTAAGCAGGATAACACCCGACCACACAGTGTTCGCATCTGCCAACATGCTCTGCAAGGTATACAGATGCTTCCCTGGCCATCGTACTCTCCTGTCCTGTCACTGATCGAACATGTGTGGGATGTGATGGGACGCCGTTTGCAGACTCTGCCCCTGCCTCGTTCAGAAGACAAACTGTGGCAAATGGTTGAAAAAGAATGGAGAGCCATCTCTTAGGACACCATTGACTCTAAGCCTAGACTTAAGCTTATTGACTCTAAGCCTAGACGTGTTTCTTCGGGCATCGCTGTCCGCGGTGGTCCTACATCCTACTGAGCAGATGCCGTTCTTGCTTCATATTCTGACTATCATTTTGAAATAAAGATCACTTATTGTTGCTTGCTGTCTCTGTCTTTTTTCCAAATTTCATCACTTTCTGACCACTCCTTGGTGTAGCATTTTCAATGTCGAGCAGTGTACATCGCTTATTCTGATAAAAAATTCAGTTGTTGTAATCAAAATATTATAGAATAAAGTTTCTTTGAACTGAAGTAAAGTTATCAAATAAAAGTTTTGAATTAGTTATCAAATAAGATGAAATTATAAAAATTGTTAAATGACAGAGAAATCTTGCCAAGCAAGGAATTAGTCACCATACATCTTGGTTTCAATTTTAGTTAACAATTCATAACTAAGCAAGAAAACAAATATAGTTTTGCATTGATTTTAAATAATTCTGTCAGTTTTGATGGTGATCAGGCGCAAGTCATTCTTCAGGAATAAAAGAATTCTTCTAAATTTTTTTGTTTTCCTTCTGGAGAGGAAAAAAAAAACCCAATGCCTTCCAAGTATTGAGATTAAAGGTACAGCATCAGCCAAATAATTTTTTAGAAACATTGTAAACAGTTTACAAATGAATTTTTCGATAATTGAATGGGGCACTTGCGTATTATCCTGTTGACTATGAAAGAGTCTTAAAAGCAGTGCAATTTAGCTCCAATTATTGATAAGCGTGATTTGACAACACACTCCTATCATCTGCAGTTCTGTTTGATGCAACCTCGACTGATTCTTAATAAGCCACACTGTTTTTGACCAAGTGTACAAGTTAACTGTTATTGCTGTATTTTTTCCTTCAATTTTGGGAAGGTTATTAAAATTTGGGACCTGCCTTCTTTGTAACAGCAAGCAGTGGATTATTTTCAAAGTAATGGCATTCTACTACCAAGAAAAGTGTATCTTAATGGACATGGTATAGTCAACTGAATGTGGCTAATAAAACAGTAATAGATGGGAGTAACAACCCATGGGAAGTTTTTGTTTATTGCATTTTAAATAGAGCATCTGCTAAAATTGGGGAAGGCTAACAAAATAGTAGAAATCATTGAAATCTTTTTAAAAAGGTCAAGTATTGGTTGTTTATTAAATAAAAAAGAATAAATTTCTTTAGAATTTCACAAGAACATTTGTTGCAGCCTTTGCAGGATCTCTGACAACTTTCATGGTCAATGGGATTACTCTTAAGTACTGTAAATGATAAAACAGCTGGATTTATTATTTACTATCAGATGGAAAACTTTCCTTTTCTAAATTTTCTGACATTTGCATTGTTTTCTGCCTATTATTTAAAACTGCTGTAACATTTACCTATACTATTGGAAAACTTATATGCATAAGTGGATTTGCACAGACCCACATACTTCAAAAGTCTGTTCATGCTTATTAATTTTATTTTTAATTAAAACGGTAGCTTCTAATTGCTGTACCGAAATGTGTGTGCTATTTCAGTGGGCAATGTGTTATAGAATTTGACTAACTGTATCAAATTAAATTTGCTCTAAATATATTCTTTTTATATGTCTTTAGCTTTTGAACATAGAAGTACCATTTCTGTTCAAGCATGCTGTTGATTATCTTAATTTACATACTGGTGCAAATCTGAATTTAGAAACAGCTCCTTCCACTATAATGACTATGGCTATGGCCATTATCATTGGTTGTAAGTATAGTTTTGTGGTTAATAGTTTTATTAGATATAAGACTAATTAATGCTGAATTAGTAATTTATATTTGAATTAGTATTTAATTTATGAGTAATTTCAATGAAAATTAAAGTTAAGTGAAAATCAAATGCTAGTTCTAAATTAAAATAAAATTTTGCCTTTTATTAATGATGATTTACAGAAAAAGTGCATTTGAAAGGAGGCAAGCGTGGTATCCCTCCTCTTTAACCCTCTGAGTGTTTAGCCCTGAAATTTCAAAGTTCATCAAATGTCATGACTAAATAGTATTTTTTTTTATTATAATTAAAAAAATGACTCTCTCACTGTCTTTTCTTCGAATATGCATCCAAACAAAAATCAGATACATTAGAAGCTGGTAGAAATTTTCATGTGTAATGAATAAGAAAGTTCTGTATGGAATTTTACATCCGTAACGCTGAGAAAGTTAAGGAGCAAAAATGGTATGTCCTATAACATGGAAATGCATCATTTCAATTGGTGAAATAAAATATTTTATATTCTTATCTATTAAAATGATTTAAGAATAATCTTGCTTGTACTTGGTAATTGGATATTTGATTTGTGCACAAAATGAATGTATGCTTCAAACAGGAATGTTACAACTGTAATGTGTGTTTTTTATCACTATTTACAATCAGTAAGATATGTTTTTACTGCAGGAAACTATTTTATTATTCCACATTTTATATCAGAAATGGGAAAAAAATGCCATAACTTCTGGAATTTCTGGAAAAAAAAAAAAAAAAGACTAACCAATATGAAGAGCTTTTTAACTGTGTTGTATGATATTTACTTGACTGATATTTGGTTCACCTTAAATTATGTTGATGACTGGTAAAAGGGGCATGAAAAGGCTCAGGTGTGAGCACATGGAGAACAGGTGCCTGGGCTAGAAGCCGCATCCTGTGTATAACATGTGGGAATATGACATATCGTTCCTACCATAGCGTGGGGTGTGTGTTGATTGAGAATTAAAAGAAATTCTTGATGAAAAACAAGAATGAACCTTCGTATCCACTATTGATGTTGATCCAATGCCAGCCTAATTAACTGCAAGAAAGAAAAAAAGAATGATTTTGAGGAAAAGTATGTCAACAGCACGCAGTGTTCCCAGGTGGTCACCCTCCCAAGTACTGACCGTGCCTGATGCTGCTTGACTTCAGGGGCAGGAAAACTGAATACTTTGAATTTTTGTTCTCATGGATATTGATTCTCAAATTGGATAAATGCTGTGCTATTGCCTGGCAATAAAATTGTGTTTATGCCATTTAAGGTAATTAGACTGTAGTATGAATGCATCCTAAGAAATGTTTTTCTGGTTTGAAAGAAATATCTATTTTACTATAAAACTGAAAGCAATATTTTCTTAAAGTATTTTTTTTTATATATTGTTATCTATGCGATTTTTTATGTGTTAATTTAAATTGTATATTTAAAAAAAATTATTTGTTATCTGCCAAAGAAAAATTTTCCTTACTTTGCCTAATTTGTAGTAGTGTTACTATACAACCATTTTCAGGAGCTGAGCAAAAAGCTAAAACCAGAAAAATATTTGAAAAGTGTATTGGGAAGCAATGGGTCTTGAGGAGGGGGGGTAAGGATGTGGTTAAAGCTTCGAAGCAATTGTTTCACAAATGAAATTAAGCAATAATGTGTAGAACCTTACTTAATTGAGATTTAAATGCAGGTTAAAACAAGGATTTATTAAAAAAATCCATGAGGAAAATTCAGTGATCTTGTGTATTTGAAATGTTGATTTTCTTGTACTGAAGAGTCATAGATTTCCAATTAAGTATTTGAATAATATTTATTGTAATTCACAGAGCAGATGTATTCTGTGTCCCATTATTACTAGAAAATTTACAATACATTTTGTAAAGCATTTTAGTTGTGCAAATTTGAGGGACAATATGGAGTTTTTTTAGTTTATAGCATATTTATTGTGACTATTTAATTTTTGGGACATGAAATATGAATGTCACGTATTATGAAATTTTAGAAGTTTTTCAGAAAGAAATTTCAGAAAGTGCATAGTCCTTCAAAGATGGAAAATAAAAACAACTGTAAAAAACTATGTGTAAAACAAAAATATGTACCTCTAAGATACATTTTGCATTTCATTGCTATCCGTTTTCATTTAAAGTATCATAATTCACTTTAAATACCTTGATTTGCATCTCAGTATCAGCATTCTATGACCTTAGTGTATTATTTCCTTGTATTCTTACATCTACATGATCTCTTAAGAAGTTTAGGTTTGAAATACATGCATAACGCTTAAATTATTCTATGAGATTCATATTGATTTATACTGTGTTTCAGATGGAGCTACTAGAACTGGAGCTGCTCTGTTTAATGAGTTGAGAAATGCTGTGTTTGCCAAAGTAGCAAATAACTCGATTCGACGAGTTGCAAAAAGTGTGTTTTTACATCTTCATAATTTAGATCTCAGTTTTCATCTGTCTCGGCAAACTGGAGCATTATCAAAAGCTATTGACAGAGGGACAAGGTAATTTTTTATAAGCTTCTAATTTATAAAATAGTAAATTGCTATTTTTATACTTTATTTTCAGTCTTTTTATTGTTGCAAAACCTTTTGAAATTATTTTTATATATTTCAAGTAATTCATATATGAAAACTGTTATTTGTCATTGATCATATAATTAGTATATTTCTTTGCTTCCTCTCCCACTGTTTATAAATTTTAAGAAGTTATCTGCAGTCATCCTAGCTTTTTATTGATTTTCTCTCTCTCTCTTATATTACTGTCAAAGATCTCATCTAGATCACCAGCAGCCATGAGTCACCAAATACCCACGTGAACGTAAATTCAACTCTGTAACACAAGGAGAAAAACTCAGTCCTGCCTTTTTAATTGCAGTCTAAAAGGAACTCTGTTGATGCTCTTTTGTTTGAAAAGTTCATTTATCTATCCATTGTGTCTTTCACAAAAATAAAAGTAAAGCAAAGATGTCAGTTACTTTTTCTTCACGCACCTCTTAACGAAATCCCCTGTAGCTCTTCTGTGTCCAGTTAAACTAAAGCCAAGCAACAAGGAAAATTGCTCTTTTCTCATTGTAAGTCTTATTCATGACCTGTGAAGAAAATTCATTCGTAGAACCATGATCCAATAATTTAACCTCAGCTTCCATCCACATGTTCAGAAGGGGGGGGGGGAATGCCTGCTCCATGTTGGCCTCACCTAGAATTTGCAGTTATGAGAAAAAGCAGTGCAAATAAATCCAAATAATTTCAGTTAAAATTAAAAATAATATTTAGTAACAATCAGTTTAAATTTGTGACACAACATAACCTAGGTTGAATTACTAGTAATCTGCTACTTTAAACTGTTTGATCACTTTGGGGGCTACAAATGGAACGTAAAAAGATAATAGATGACAAAGTTGGTAAAACATAAGATAAAAGCAGTAAGATAATTTGATAAAATTATAATAATTAACAAATCATAGTAATTATTAAGATTCAGTAAATTGAGACAAATTAACAAAATTATGATTGAGAAATAAAACTTGAAAATACATTTGCTAGTTTAAGCTCTAATAAGATTTGCAGTAAACTAATTCCAGTGCATTCTGCTTACAAAATACTAAATTTATACAGGAAACGCAAAACTTTTTTTGATACTTTCCTCTTATATGTATCCCCCCCCCCCCAAAAAAAACCCCCCCCCCCCCAATATATTCATGAGGTGATGAACTGTTTCGTCAAAATAGGCAACTCATGATATTGGGAAAATGTATTTATATAGCTATCTAGGTATGCGCACATACACAGCAGGTGCGCACTGATTTCTCCTTTAAATTTTACAGACATTAGTGTTTGTTTTTGTTGAAAAAGAAAGTATTGCATTTCTTTGGAAATAATGCTTTTTTGAGTAGCAGTAGGTAATATAAAAATTCACATTCCATGAAGTTATACTTCATAAACAATTAACTTTTATGAATCAAAATTTGTGCAATCTTGCGATTCTCTGATTTTTTTTTAAAGTATAAACAGATGGCTGTGTACATGCAATACCTCCTTAAACAGAAGCCTTCCTACTAAAGGCTGGAAGTTTAGTGACATCACAAACTTTTGCTATCTCAATGGAGTACAGAAGATAGCTCCTTCAGTCAAACCAAGGCTATTATGATGAAGTTATCCAGATGGCATTAGCAAGTTAGGGGAATTTTATCCTTGGTAGTGAGAGAATTTGCTAGTGAACCACATTGATGTTTGTATGTTTAATGCAGTCTTGATTCCCCCCCCCCCCATAATGCCTTTAAAGTGTTATGTAAAAAGTTGTAATTTAATTTCAAATGTTTTGAATAAATATGGCAAAAAATATCCTGCAATTTAGCATTTAATTCTTTGAAATGTAAGCATACATTAGTAAAAAGCATAGATTTGGGAATCTTATCTTCTTTAATTTATTATATTACACAATTTTTTACTTGTTATATGAAAATTTAAATTTTTTTAAACATTGAATGAATCATTTGTAAACTTTTGTCATTAAAAGTTATCAGAACATTTCTATGTAAGCCAAATTTTCATTCATAAATATTTAAGAATTTAAAAAATGCAACAGTATGTGTTATAAAATTGTCAGTTTGGTTTTAATTTTTTTATTTGCTTTGCCAATATAATTTCTAATTCATTGTTTAAAAAAATTTCTGTAGATGTATAAAATTTTATAATTCTGTATTGTATTTTTTGCTATGGCATTTTTAAGCAGTTGTTTTGCAGTGGTTCTTATAAATCCTCCAAGACCCTTAAACTGTGTAAAAATGGAGTATTCAAATAAACCAATAAACATTGCATTGTGTTTAAAAAAAAAAAAAAAAAAAAAC
>KK115513.1:104763-126703 GCA_000611955.2 Stegodyphus mimosarum
CTACACCAAACTAAGGTTGATTTTTTGTTAATTTTAAATTTTACACATGGAAGTCCTCTTCCAATGAGGAATGTCATCTGAGTGTTAAAATAAGGGGTACAGAATCATCCAAATAATTTCCGAAAACATCATGAACCATTCATAAATTAATTTTTGCATTAAAGACATTATCAACACCTCATCTTTTGGAATTTCCTAATTAAAATGCTAAGTGCCTATTCATATGTATAAGAAAGCATAGAATTTAACTTATTAGTTAAATTTATTAGTTTCATTAAATTAGTTAACTTCTATTGCTATTTTAAGGGAGATTTTTTCCCTCATTGTTTAATGTTATCATTTAGTTAATATTATCAAAATAGCCATAGACAGATATGATCACATTAAGTTATGCCTACTATAAATGGGAAATGAGAATCTCATAGAAATGTTAAATTCAACCACTGACCTCTAGGCCAATGCTGACAAATGAGGACTAAAATAATGTGTTTGCTGAAGTCTTCACATATGCTTTGCAGCTGTTACAGAGAACTATTTCAGCTTGAGATCAATGTCAAAATTGTGCTTTGTATAAATTTTTTTTTTTTTTTTTTTTTTTTTAAGAGGCAGACATAAAATTTGCTTATGCTGTGTGAGGAAATATTGTATTGTACTCAAAAAGGAAATATAGAGTAGTGCATAATTAATGTTCTGCTTTAAATAACGAATAATACTTTTTCTTTCAACATTATTTATTTGAAGATGTTGCAATATTCTTATTGTATCAAAATAATAGAATGCTTATTTTCAAAGTAAAATTGAACTTTTTTTGCCCTTTGCTTTGGTGGTAAACTTTCAGTCATAAAATTTTTAAACATTGACTATACAGTCTTAATAAGGAAAAAAAAATTACAATTGAAGAAAAAAGTTATTTTCTATTTAAATTATTATGCTAATTATATGTCATCTCATTACTTGCAGTGAAATTTGTTGAAAAAGTAAATCATCTCTTTATATTACATAAAATTTTTTTTTGGAAGTATTTCCAAAACTTTCAAATACTTTTTGGCCTGTATATTTTTTGTGTAAGATTCAATATTTGATCATGAATGAATAATTATGCAGTTTTAGTGGAATCCACATTTTTAACTTTAAGCTACTACTTGAACATTCACAGCTTCCAGTGTTTATTGATTTGTAAGTTGCCTTTCTGTTATATCGTATCAACTCTTCCTTGTTCTTGATTTCGTTAGAATGTAAATTTTCTTAACCATAAATTGATTTGTCTTATTGCCGAACATGATATTCTGGTATCGTATTTATTTACATGATGTAAAGTAACACCTGTCATAAACAAAACCCTAATATATTTGTTCACATTATAACAGAGCAACATCATATATAAAAGATTTCAATGAAATTAGCTGAAGGAGACTAAAATTTAAATTAATTTTAAGAATAGGCAAAAGACCTTGCAGTCTTACCCTTTTCCCCAGTCCTAAATGATGTTGATTATTACTCTTTTATACTGACGTTTAGAAGATTGGAAAGCATTGGTGAAATTTTCCTGAGTCTTGCAATTGCTACAGAACATTTGCTGAACTTCTTTCTCAAGAAATTTAATTCTGTGATAATTATAGCTTTTGGAAATGAAATTAAAATGTAGCAAACTCGTTGAAAACAGGTACGCAGTCTGTTAGGTGGCATTTAAGAGCAAGTAATATTATTTTGTTAGAGCAATGTTAGTTATTTAATAGTGCTCTTTGTAGAAGCTTGAGTCTGTAGTAACAAGATTTTACTTTTTAAAATTCAATAGTTTTTATACTTCAATTGTCTACAAAATAGGAAATATTATTATTTCTGTCTATTACTAATTATTAATTTTTCTGATTATAATTATATATGCTTATTATTAAGTTAAATATTCTTTCTGAACTCCTCTCTCAAAAACTTCTTTTCTGTAAATTCATCTGCATGTACTGTGTAATTTTTTTTTTTTGTGTTTGATTTATAATGCTATTAATATTATTTCATCAAAAATTTTAATCAGCTTTACAAAGTATTATATAAATCGTGGCTGTTTTAAATTTCATGAATTTTATGTTACTTTTATTAATGCATATTTGTGTGCATTTGAGTAGTCATATAGTTTATATTAAAATGCTTATTGTGCCTTCACAAAAAGCTGTTTTCTTTGTCTTTTTAATTAAACTAAGGATCATCTTTACAGGTAAGTATCTTTGCCTGACTTTTGATAATATGCCTTTTATGAATAAGGTGCTTGTAAACATGCAAACTTAATCAAAGGAAGTTGAGAACTAATGTTGTTTTATATCTAAACTTGTCTGAAAGGATTTTCACCAAAGTTGTTTTATTTTTATGATTTCTAGATATTTATAAAAAATGTTGCATTTTTGTATCTGTTATTAAGATTTTTTTGTTGCTGCTTGACTGATGTATGTAACTATTTGTATCTTTTTTTTCTTTAAGTATATAATATAATATGAAATATTATTTTAATCTTATAAATATCTTTTTAAAAATGTTTTTGATATCTGAAATAATGAAAATATCATAACTAAAATTTATACCCAGAAAAACTTTTCATATCCAAAGAATTAATTATTCATGTTTGAGTTAAAAGCTTCCTTTATGTCCATAAAATTACCTATACTAAAAGTCAAACTTTTAATTAAATAAAAGAATGAGAAATGATATTGTCAAAAATTTTTAAATTAATCAAATATATTCTTGTTAAATTCACCTTACACTGTTTCTTGAATAAGGTGCTTTAAAAAATGACATACTTTTTATTCAGAAACTGAAATATGAATTAAATTAAATAATACATTTTTTTTGTTGAATCATGCATCATAAAATTATAAAAAATTTAATTTCCATGTGTTATTAATTAGTTTATATTTAATTCTGTGTTATTCTTTTAATAACCAATATTATTTGATAAAAACTGCAATTGCATTGATTATTGATTGGTTTTGTCTTTGACAAAGCAAATAAGATTTACCTGTGTTCAAAAGGATACCTTTATAAAAGAATCTCCAGGAGAAAACTTGGTAGTACTTTAACACGTTTGGAAAAATATGAAAACCTTCATGCAGCAGTCCAGTTTCCTAGGAACTTAACCCTAGTTGAAGCTATTAATTATTCAGTGTTTGATTGTGTTAATTGTGTGATGTATTTAAAATAAATTAGAAGCCATTGGTGCATTATCATTTTAATGTATTAATATTGTAGAGAAATTGCCTTGCTTTGATTCCAATTTAATATTAACTTTAGGCTTGAAGTTTGTATATATATATATATAAACTATTGGACAAAACTAAGAAATGGAAGCTGTTTTTCCGTATTTCTCCTAAAATTCCACACAGAACCTGGAGAGTTGGTTGCCATATAATGTCACTGTGGCACTGGTGTCACTGAGATGAGTTTGTGTATTCCCATTGGTGCCGGTATGCCAGCAGGAGAGTTCATGTCCAGTCTGCTCAGCTTATTCTGCTCTGCAACACAGAAGTGATTTTTATCCTCTTTCTTTTAAGGGGTGAAATAAGTACACGTCATCGCTTAGACAAAGGTATGAGATGGTGAATCGGGGGTAAGCTTAAGGCAGGGCATTCCCAAGCTCAGGTTGCAAGAGAACTGGATGTAGCACCAAGGATCATCTCTAATTTGTGGAATCAGTTTAAAAGGAGTGAGACAGTGTCTAGAAGGCGAGGATAAAGCTACATGAGAGACACAATGACCAATGACGACCGGTATTTGGTAATTTCAGCCAAGCACCAGAGGATGTTT
This sequence comes from Stegodyphus mimosarum, assembly GCA_000611955.2. NCBI lineage: Eukaryota > Metazoa > Arthropoda > Arachnida > Araneae > Eresidae > Stegodyphus > Stegodyphus mimosarum. The sequence goes on from KK115513.1 coordinate 108,553, forward strand.
ACAACCACACAACTGTTTTGTGACCTTGCTCCTGCCACAGGGACATCAGTTTCAAGGAAGGCAGTTGCCAGAAAACTCCATTAGGCAGGATGGTACGCCAGAAAGCCTGCTTTTTGCATCCCACTCGCTCCCGCTCACAAAAGAGAGCATTTACTAATGGTGTATACAGCACCAACACTGGACATATATTCAATGGCTAATACTGTCTTCTCAGATGAGGCCAGATTCAATCTACAGCTTGATTCTTGGTGATTATTGATATGGAGGGAACCTGGAACCCAATACCATCCCAGTAACATCATGGAAAGGGGCCAATATGGTGGTGGAGGAGTGATGGTCTGTGTAGGGATCATGTGAGATGCCCACATACTACTTCATGTTTTTTGGCACTGGTTCCATGAGTGCCTAGAGGTACAGGTAGGAGATCCTGGAGCCTTATGTGTGACTTTAGAGAGCTGCTGTTGGCCCTGAGTTTATTTTGATGGATAACAATGCATGGCCACATATGGCCCACTTGGTTGATGACTATCTGGAAAGTGAGGATATTCACCCAATGGATTGGCCAGCAAAATCTCCTGATCTTAATCCTATTGAACATGCCTGGGATACTACTACAATATGCCATCTAGAACCATTCAGGAGTTAAAAACTGCTCTAGGGGAGGAATAGGTGTGATTTCCACAGTAATTCCTGAACTATTTTGTTCTTTTGCATGTCTGCTCGCTGTGCATGCTGTCTGTCTATCAGAGATGATCACAAACTATACTACCCAACATTTTCACTGCCATCTTTTAACCCCAAGTTTGGACCACAATGGACTCTTGACCATAACTCATGCTAATGAATGGCATTTTTGTTATTGTTCTGTTCACATTATTTTTATACAATAAACTATAATCATACCTCGTTTCATTTATTTCTATCCAGTATTTCTCAAGGTATTTGGGAAAAAGTGTTCCATCTCTTCATTTTGTCCACCAGTATATATATATATATATGTTTGTGTATTATAATACCACAGAAAATTAAAATATGTGTATCAACTATTAACTTTGTTTGCTTTTATGATTTTTGTTCCATGCATTTCATATAATTAATTGTACAAATCTGCTATGAATCATAATTACTTCCAATTTACTCATGCTAATAACCAGAAAACATAGGTAATCTGTAAAAAGCCCTGTATAATACGAAGACCTTTCCAAAGATTTTAAAAGACTGACTTACAGTCTATTGTTTTAAGGCAGGATTGAATTAAAATACTAATAAATGAATTTTTTAAGTTTTGTTTTGTAAAAATTGGTTATATGTGAGTCATGAGCACTGTGACTCATTGTTAATTCATCCTTATTTACGCTTTGATCTTCTTGTTCAGTTTATTACTGTTAATCCAGAATACCTGAGTTGATTAAAATTCTCCATCTTTGTCTTCCTGTATCCAGATGTTATTTTAATAAGACCTGATTTCATTACCTCTTGATTGTCAGAAACTTTCTTTATTACAGTAACTTCAAAATATTTTGCTTCTTTTATATATCAGGGGTTAGTTCTTTTAGACTAGAATTAATGATAAGTTTTTAAATTCCTTCTAAATTCTATCATTTATATTCATCATATGTCGCCCAGACAGTATAGTGGTTAAGGGAGCCTGACTGCAATACTGAAGGGCCCAGGTTTGAATCCTGGAGAAGGCATGGATGTAAAATTGTCTGTCCTTTCGTAGGAGATAACGGTGGCTGCCTATTAGGTGCCTCCACAATAAAATGGCCACCACTTCTGGACTTAGGAATGGCCAATGCTGTTATAGGCAAGTGCCTGCCATTGGGGGGAGGGGTAATATATATAAAAGTTATATATTTCTTTTGAATTCTGTGAAGTTTTTTTTTTTTTCCCCTGTAAGTGTCAGGTTTTGAATGTTATCTCAGATGTTTTGGACAATGTATAGATAATTTGTAAAATGCATGATCCAGACATGGATAATGAAAAGGGAACTTATATATTAATGCTACCAGTTTGGCACAGTTTGGTGATTTTTTACAGTTGGAAAGTTAAAAGTTACTTATCGAGTGCAAGTTAGTGGTTTTCTCACCTTTTTTTAGAAAGATTCCCAAACTATCAATATTTATCATAAGTAATCATTATCAATATGTGAAATTAGAAATTTAAAATACAAATATGAATTATTAAATAAAGATTACATAATATATTAGAAAATTAAACACTTACATTCATCTTTAAATAGTTCTGTACTTTTTTGCATTGTTCTTCTTCCAAATTACATAACAATCTGTTTATGCTAAAAAAAATCAGAGAATTGCAGGGACTCAGCTTCATGTAGTTCTCAGCACCAGCAGCTGTCAAGAAAATGTATTTCCTCTTTCTTTCCTTTAGAAAATTCTGTATTCTTGCAGAAATGTTACAGCAGTTTCTTCCATTGATGGCAAATTCCACTAGCCCATATTTTAAAGTTTAATGCAAAAAACTCAGCTTATCAGACAGTTGATTGTAGCATATTTAGAAAACCAAAATATTATATATTATTTAGTTTTATCTGCCATAAAATATTGAATGCAGAAAAATGTGCAAGAATTCCTGACTATTAGCCTTATTATCTAATTTTTGATAGTTTGTCTTAGCCTACCAGAGATCGAATGGTTAAAGCTACAAAACAATGTAATTTATCATAGGTCTTATTCCTGATAACAGCAGAGGCTAGTTGCATGATTGTTTTTATTGAGTGAAAACTATGAATTAGCATTCTTTAGAATGTTTTCTACAGAGGTATAACTTTCTAGCCAGTAACATGCATGCTTTAGCATAATAATCCAATGATTCTTTAGAAGTTTAGCAGATTTTTAAGTTTGGATTGGCATTCATTTTAAAGAAAGACTGTACCTGTTTCTTTTAAATTAATATCAGTCTAAGGTTGAATTCTGCTCAGTTTCAAAGTTGTATTTCTCTTAACATTTTTCGGTCTACCAGTCAAACAGTTTATGTGATGCCTTAAATTCGTTATTGGGATGAATATGCCTTGAATATTGTTTCTCTTTTTTAAAGCTTTACTTTTGTCCTAACATTTTATGTATAAATGCAGAATACCAGTATTATTTATTATATATATATAAAATACATATTTATATTGTTTATAGTACTATAAATGTGGTGGAAAATTTGCACTAGTAACTCTTGGATGCATTGGAACTTATGCAGCTTTTACCTTGGCAGTTACACAGTGGAGGTAATTTTGTATTTCCCCCCCATTTTAAGTACAGTATTTCCTTAATAGTTAAATTCACATAATAAGATTTTCTGTATTGTATTGAAAAATAAAGGATTTACCCATTTAAAAAATTCAACATTGCCACTTTAATCCACTTTAATTCATAATCTCCAGTTAGGAAATTTTCACAAACACCTAACTGGTAAGCTCATATTTGTTTGCAATTGGTGTATTATAGTACAAAATGTTTACTTGAATTTAATTTCACTTTGTTCATTTTATGTGTCATTCAGTAACTTTGTAATAAACTTAGGTAACTTAAGTTAATGCTTTCTGTATATTTTGCTCTTTTTGTTTAATCTATTTTATATGTTATGTTTTAAAGAATGTTAAGGAAAGATCTTGTATTATACTATTGTGTCAAAGAGTAAGAAAAATTGTGTGAGAATTATTGTGCTGAAGTTTTAGCGCAGTTTTTATCAAAACCAAACATATGCCAAGTATTTAAATGTTCTTTTCTCAGTGTAACAATTTTGATGATTTATGATACTGATATTTTGTAAGTATTCAGCAGAAGCAAACTTGTGGGTAAATAAAAAACGATTAAGCATGTTGCCTCTTCAGAACTTATGAGGAAGTCCTGATTTGTGATGTAAGGATTAAAAACTACTGTTTGACAAGATGCGTTTGGTCCGTGAAAGTTTTAAGAGTTCTTAAATTTTTTAAAATGATTTTTCTCTTTAGAAGTCCTTAGGCAAAAGACACAAATATTTTGTAGTATTATGGAAGTTTTATATATTTTAATGTATAATTCTTCTAATATCTTTTTAAAAATTAAAGTAACAAATTATATATATATATATATTTAGTTTAAACTGCAAATAAATCTTCTTTAAAATATGTATTACTGTTACGAATGTTTTATTTGTAATTTAATGTTAATTACTTGAAAATGTTTACAGAATTAGTTTTATTTTCAAACTTGTTTTATGCTCAATATTGAATTTTCTTTCATAATCATGCAACATTTATGTTTCTGTTTAATTCTTAAAATACTATGTTAAGAAGGGATGTTTCAGTGAATAATTAGATAATAACTTAATTTTTTTTTTGTTGTTGTTCCTTAAAGTGTGCAGTTTCCATGTAAAAAGCATGTATGAATGTGTATGAACCTTGCATGAGTGAACTAGACACAATAGAGCAGAATTAGATCAAAGAGAGAAATAGAGAGGTTTGTTACAACACAGGTTGAATATAGATGAAAATTTTCATTATCTTTGAGAAACTCATAATTGAGATTATCTAAAACTGCTCTAATTTACAGTTTATGAAATTTTTGAATTAGTTCCTTTTTGAAAAGGCTTTTACAAATTCTTTATACAAAGCATCACTTCTAATGAAATAAGGATCTGCAATGGTGAGACAGGGGAACGTATTTTAAAGCAGTTGCCTTATTCTTTAAAATAGTTTCCTTTGTGCTTTGGCCAGTAATGCACAAATGATAACAGTATCAGTTCCTGAGGTACAGTGATGCTTTTCCCTGAGTAAATTCAGCTTAGAGTGTGCACGTAAAGCAGGCGTTAGTTTTAATATGTAACATACATCTTGTCTCATGCCTACAAAATCGTTATTCAACAGGACTCTGAGGTAATTGCTCTTTATCTGTGAGAGATAATTTATCAATTATCCAAAACTTTTGGAGTCTAAGACACTGTTATCAAATGCCTAATGATTGAGATTTCCTAGGATTTATGGGAGTTTTCGCTTGTTGCATTTATCTTAATTCTGTCTTGTAATGATAAATATTGTTTGTTGATAATTTGTAGTAATAGTTATATCATCAGTATGGAATACAGTAAGGCAGCTGTAAATATTGGAATTCAGAAAAGCGTAAATGTAAAACAAATGATAATAATAATAAGGATTCCATCATTAATTGACTTGTGTAAAATTGCATTTGATATGTCCAGATGTTAAAATCCTGCTGTCAAGAAAAGATTTGATAAATAGAACAGGTTCTTGATTAAATTCAAGTGTGATAGAATTGAAAAGAAACTTGTTCCATATGTGAATAATAATTTTAGCTGGTGTAGAACTAGCACTACAATATTCTGTTTGTTCTGAATAGCATAGTTAATAAGTTTTACTATCCTAACAAACTTCATAGCTGTAGGCAATCTGTTCTGAAATTCATACTCCACATGTTTATTGATACATTATTGATCCGTAAACTTGTGAAGGTGACATTCAAATCCGTCCAGGATAATTTTTTTAAAATGTGTGTCAGTTATGGACAATAAATTAATCTTTCTATAGCTTGATTGCGATTTCTAGTTTTTCCTGACTTGTAAGTAAAGATTTTGGCTGTTATTGAAATGTCAAATCACTCTGATAAGATAAACATTAAATATTGGGAGGGGGGAGTTATATTTAATTAGGTTAAATAACATGCTGAAAAATGATTATTGGAAAGTCAAACAACGAGAATCAGCATAATATTTGCAAAGGTTGCAGGGTTTGTTTTGGTGGTTTTATAGAACCAATTTCCTTGCTGCCTAAGTGCAAGTGGTAAGACTATCTTATCTCATTCATTTGCACTTAGGCAGCTGAGGAAGATGGTTCTTTAGTTAAACCATTGAAACTAGCCCCACAAAACTTGCAAATATTACACTGATTCTTGTTATATGACTTCTCCATTATTTTATTTAATTATTTTAAGTTCAGGAAAGTGTATTGAATACCATACTAAATGGAGAATGACAGGAATATGTCACACTATTTTCCAGAATCTCAGTTTCCGTAAACACTTGTTCAACATTTAACTGATTTTCAGTTTAGTACTGATAGTAGTTTTCTCCTTGGTCATATAGCCATCATAGAATTGCTGTTTGAGTTTATTCATCATTGGCAAATTGTTGCCCACCCAGATACCAACTTCTGTGCAATTTCTAAGACTGTCACAGAAGACTACTGTGAATAATTTCAGCAATCTAAAATATATCGTATGTCTTCTGTGACACAAGATAATGGTGTTCCTTTCTGATCAACAATAGTCAAATCTGTGCAACTGTTGGCACCGTATGCTTGTGGCTAGATGTGACATTTGCTCCTTCTGCATAATTTCAGAATAATGCTAGTTATATTTAAGAGGTTTCATCCCAAGAAATTGTTTCATTCCTTCTACTTAAACCTTAAAGTTTATTTCCAGTTAATGTGTAAACTTGCTCTTCTAGTAATGCACCTCTTACTGTTACTACAATAAATCTCTTTCTGTCACAGCATGCACTGACATGAACTTGTTGCTCTACATGTGTTATTCTTTTTGCTTCATATACTTTTTTGATATTTTTGGTTCCTTGAAGCTTTTCACATTCAGAAAAAATTATCTTATTTAGTTAATGGCATTAATTCCAATTCACTTTGTAAGGTTTATCCTAAGATTTAACAGTTTTCTTTAGTTAAAGCTACCTTCCTATCCTTTCTATTTTCAACTTACAATTTCCTACCAGAATGTGTTTTCAGAATCGCATTTAATGCAAATAAGTAAGAGTAGTATTTAAGTCGATGTTCCACTGACTTCGTTAGAGAGTCAGAGTTAAATTTTTTAAAAATTTTGTTTACTTTATTGTAGTAATTTACTGTTTTATTATAGTGATTTAATATGGTCATTTAAACTTAAAAAAGATAAAAGAATAATGTTTTCAAAAGAAGTAAAGTGATCTGAAAATTTTGTTTTTCCATTTTTTATATTTGTAGAACACATTTTCGTGTGGAAATGAACAGAGCAGAAAATGAGGCTGGTAATAAAGCTATAGATTCTCTCATAAATTATGAAACTGTAAAAGTAAGTTGCATTATTCATAGCGTGTCAGTAATTGCTCTTTGTTTTTGTTCTTAGCAAACTAGCATTCTCATTATTCTGTGTAAAATTCTATTTTCTTTTTTTAGTATTTCAACAATGAAGCTTATGAAGCTGAGCAATATGATAAAGCTCTGGCTAAATTTGAAGAGGCTTCTTTAAAAACAACAACCAGTCTTGCATTGCTAAACTTTGGTCAGAATGCTATATTTAGTATTGCTTTGACTACAATTATGGTTATGGCAAGTGAAGGAATAATCAATGGTATTTTTAAATTATTTAATTTCTTGCACAATTTATGTGTAACTCATTCTGTATAAACAGATACGCAGCAGAACTTTGATTATCCAAACTAACTGTGGTTTTTTTGGATTAAACATTTTTCATGATAACTGTTTTCAGCAATAAATTGTAGAAACAAGTGTCTATAACATTGTTAAGCAAAAATATGTGTTACCTTAATCCATATTGTATTGCTTTAAATATATGGTTGGTACAAATGATATCTATACTATATGGTGCTAAAGGCCTATGCAAGCAGCAGACATAATCTTGTCCTCTTTTTCACAATAGAATTTGTGAACTTGCTGTAATTGGATCAGACAGGTGAGATAAGCCACAACACAGCATATTATAAATATATCCTTCAATATAAAATAGCATATACATATCTGTATTATTTAAAATGTTCAATATTCATTTTAGTTCTACTTAGATCCTAGACTAAAGCACAGCATCCACTGTCTTTTTGTCTTTGATCAAGTAAAAGAGTGGAAATGGTTCATTTCTGTATGCAATTTTTTCAACAATAATGCTATTTTTTTATACATTTTATATATTCAGTTTCAACATTTCCTTTTGAACTCTTTATTTTTTATTTAATTCTCATAAAGGAAAAGATTCATGTGGTTAATTGCATTTTTTTTTCAATTGTGAGTTTTAAATCATTGAACCAATGTTCTATGAATGAAGCTGGAAAAATACATAATGACTATGAATACTATAGTAGTTTTTTCTATCTAAATCTGGCTAGTAGAAACTTGAATTAAAGATGAAAGTGCAGAAGGTGTTTACACATTTTTAGAATGATTTTGATAAAGAATTAAAAATATGTTTTGGAATAAAAATTTCTGACAACAGCTATTATTTGAAATGGGAAATATCATCTCGTACTTTTAAATGTGTTCTTCTTTCAAAATGTTGCATGTAAAAAAGCTGTGTGCTTTCCAAAGAGAAACATTTTTATTCCATAATTAAAAAACATTGTGAAATGTTCTGAAATTTCTGAAATAATCAGGGTTATTAATTGCATAGGGAAAAGCTATTAATCATTACTTCTCCGTGAGAGACTCCAAATAAATATCTGAAAAAGGTGCGTAATTTTTCTGATGCTTCTACAGTTAAACTGTTAGCAACAAGAGAAAATCCACTGGTGCAGAAATCAGTTGCAAAATCTTTAAAAATATCTGTAGACAATAAATAAGATAATAAACCAAGATTTATAACTTAAAAAACCTAAAAAAAAATATATATATATGTAATGTTCACCAGCTTTTGTTGAGCAATCTTGCCCAAGATTCAAGAGCAGTTTTAGAATAATGTATGAAACTATTTAAAATGAAAATACATAGTAACCCTTGATAAAGCATGTGTGCATTTAAATGACTGCAACAAAAATGATCTGTTTATTGACGAAGAGGAGGAAAAAAAAATTGTACTAATGTGGTTATTCAATGTAAAGAAAATTTCAGAGGGTTAATGATTTTTGAAAAATTCTCTTACAGTATGAAATTAAAAATAAGAAGAGTGGGGAAAAATATTAAAATCAACTCAACATACTGTTGAGAGAAAAATTTATGTCCAATATTTACAGAAAATATTTCATTTCTTTGTCCCAGTGACTTTCAGAGAGTGAGATTCCATCAAGGCAAAACAACAAGTAATGCTTTGAAAATTACCACTGCTTAATTTAAAAAAATGAAAACTGATGCAGGTATTGCATGTATTCCTGGGAAATCTGATGTTTTGTCTCTGGACTATTATGTACATCTTGAAAAGAGCTCTTTGTAAGCATAAACCTAGCATGACTGATGGACCCTGGAAAGTAGTCGAAGAGGATTGGAAATTGATACCCCTGTAAATTTTATGAAAAGCACTTCTGTCTTGGAAATTATGGTGCAGTCTTGTTCAGAAAAAAGGTCAGACTGAATATGTAAAAAAGTACTCTTTACATTTTAAAAATTAATCAAACAATCCTGAAATTGTTCTAAAAATATGTAAAACCCTCTGTATATCCCATAAGTAATAAAAGTTTCAAGTTTTTCACTTCCAGAAATTTCTTCAGGAAATATTATTAATATGACTAGTTGACCACTGATAAATTTCATCAAAACTGCTCTTCGGCTGTGATGTACTACAAAGTGATTGCACCAAATATAAAATGATTGTACCATTTCAGTTAAATAGTTCTGCTATAAAATGAAAGCTTTCTATATAGACTCTGTGTTTACATATTATACTCTTATAAATCATAGTTTTAAAATAAATTAAATCATAAGAGGAATTTTTTAACTACAAAATAAAGGGAAAATCCAGTTATAAGTTTATATAACAGTGCTGTTTTTACCAAGATAGACAAGTTTTTTCCTACAGTGCAAAAAAAAAAAAAAAAAAAAAAAAAAAACAGCCTTAAAAAGGGGGTAAAATAATTTTGAAAGTTATTCATATTTTTATATGTATATTTGATTCATATGTAGCACTTAATTACTAAACATTTTCATTTTCTATTTAATTTATCTAGCCTCATTTGCGTACTTGCAATAACTTTTCTTTCAGATATATATATGATTAAAACAGAATTCTAAAGTGTAAAAGGGCTTTCAAAACTGAAATCCAGCACAAATGCTGCTGAGATTGGTATGCATAAATAAATTGTAACTTATCAGGCAATTTGTTTGAATTGTAATTTTATGTAAAAGGAAAATATCTAATGCTGAAATAGTGGTTAAAAAATTTTTGAATGGATAAATACAAAACAATAAAATTTAGTCTAAACCTGATTAACTTTAATCTCAACTGCTTTAGATAGTTTATGTGAAATTTCAGAAATGACATATTCCCTTTCTACCACATAGGATTTAATATATTACAAATGGCATCAGGGTGAAGTAGATTTTACAAATGGCGCATTTTCAGCATGGTTGGCAAGTTTCTTCTACGGTGGAGAAAATCAGTTGGTAGAAATTGATTTTTTCCTTAATTCATATTAATATTAATATATTTGCATTTTAAACTGCTATAGTGCTAATCCATTTAAATATTTCTATTATATGTATATCTAGCTTCATTTGTATGACTGCAATAACCTTTTTTGTAATGTATGTGTATATAACATAAATAACATAATATATATGTAAAGACACACACATATAATGTTATACACATAATGTTATTTATGTTATAGTTTTGGTAGAAGAGGAAACCAATTCACTTTAAGTCATGACTGAAATACTTCTGCATAGATTATTGGGATTTTTACAAAGTAACTAGCTTGACGATTAAATGCATTTTATTTCTGAAACTAAACAATTCTTTAGAATGAGATTCTGGAGAAATCACTTAGCAAAATGAGGGGGAGGGCAATCTGCACCCTACAATTTTATATATGGAGTTATATTTTAAAACAATAAATGAAGAGATGTAAGTTATTAAGGATTGAGCTAGCAGCAAAAGTGGATGCACATAATGCAGCTGAAGTATTGATAGCTCAGAAATTCTTTGCTCAAGTTCTTGATAGTGACTAGGCAAGAATTTTTGCAATGTGGAATACTTCAAGTGTCAGTGCAGATGGAAAAGAGGTTGTATTTGCATTTTAAGTTACAAATTTAGGGTTGTTTTCCAAAATTTTGTTAATGATTGCCTTTTATATTGATTTTACATGATATTTTATATGATGTTTATTTGAATTTATCCATGCTTGACAATAGAAAGGCCTTTTGAGAAAAAAGTATTAGAGTATTAGGAAAAGAAAGGAAATTTTGAACAATATTTAAATTTCAATGAGAAAGCAATTAAATGGCTTGAAGATGTAATTTAGCACTACTAGAACAAAATAGGATTCAGTAAATTAAATTTAGAGTCCAATTTGAGAATAAAATATAAGCTTGGAAAGTTCATGAGGTGTCTGAAAAATCACATAAGAAATTTTAAAGTCTTGTAAAAAGTAAGTGTTGTTTTCAATATATTTCTATTACATTTTCAGGAAACTCTATTAAAATTAATGTTTGTTTACTCATTGTAAAACAAAATCATATTTTCTTATTGTAAAACAATGTAATAATTAATAAACAGAAGTTAACAAAATACAATAAAATAAAATAGTAAAGTTTGATGAAAAAATGGGAGGTCCTCTACAAATGAATCGGTGTAACTCTACTTACTGATGGCTATGGGATGGTGAACTGCAATTGACACAGTTCTTATTCTTATGATTAAATTAGATTCTTAACTCCTATTAAATATCAAGTTTTTCTGCTCAAACCATTGGCATCTTTTTAATTGTTACATCCGTATTGTACATTAATACCATGTAACTAATTGTTTTAATTTCTTAAAACCAACTTCTGTCTAACATTTAGTCACCAAGGTGTGCCCTGGCTATGATCAGTTTCATTTGTTTATAAATTTCGTATGGCTTGTATTCTTTTAAAAGCCCAGGTAGGATGTCTTTTATCCAGTTCTCATCCTAATGATGATATGCCCTTTGCTTCTCGCCTTCTAGTTTCAGATAAACAATGCTATTAACCACAAAATGAAAAGGTATTATTTATTTTTAAGTGTATTCATCAAAATTACACAAGCTCTTGCCTACTGTTGCACCAAATGGTAAATGCTTTGTTTGCAGAGAGAGTTTGGCTGAGACTGAAACCAGTTTCGAATTGTGTCCATGACTTCATTGTCCAAATGTAGATTAAATGAAAATGGAACAATGGTCTTAATTTGATATTTTTCATGACACAAAAGCTGTGTGTAAAGGAAGTACAGGAGCTAAGAAAAACAGCCCTTATTGTGGAATGGACTTTCCTTAGGTAATTGTGCAGAATCATGTGATATGCGCTGGTGGTCAGCCAATAGTGTCGTCTAGCAGACAATCATTTCATCCGCATCTGCATAATGTTTGCGACTGAAGAAGAGCTGGTATTATTCCTTTTTTAATCACAGAAGATGTTGTAGTTCATGAAGTGCATCGACGAATGAAAATAGTGTACAGAGAACACTCACTGTTACTGGCATGTGTGCAGGACTGGCACAAGTGTTTCTGCAAAGAATGGGAATCTTTGAAAGAGACTCGCAATATGATCAGTGTCACCTCATCATCATGGACACTTTCGTGAATGAAGTTGGCCAGATCGTACATGCAAATAGACTATAGGACATTTACGTGGAGGTGGGTGTGATTTTAGGTTCTGTTCATGCCATCATTGCGGAGAAACTGCATTACAGGAAACTGAGTGTGCAAAGGGTATTACACAATCTCACAGACAATCAGAGGTGGCTTCACATGGGATTGTCCTCGCAACATCGTCTCTGACATAGTGCTGAAGACAATTTCTTGGATAAAGTTATGGCAGGTGATGAATACTAGTGCCATCATTACCAACCAGAAAGGAAATGACAAACCCAACAGTGGATATGTTCCAGCTTCCCACCATCAAAGAAGTCTAGAAGGATGATGCGGAGTAAGAACAAAAGCATGCTGACCTTTTTTTCGATATGAAAGGCCCACATCTTATGTTCTTGGTTCCAGATCATACAATCAAAGCTACTTAGTCCTGCAGTACCCTGGAATGTTTGCATGCAGCAATCAAAGCCAAGCAGCCAGGCATGTTGTCTTCTGGAGTGCTTTTGCTCCATAACAATGCATGACAACATATGGCTACTCGCACACTAAACATGCTTGCACGGTTTTGGTGGATTGTGTTGGTACACCAACCATACAGCACTGACCTTTCACCACATGACTTTCACATCTTTGGTCCACCAAAAAAAGGCACTGCGGGGTCGACCTTTTTATTGAAAACGTTGACCCCAGTGAAGTCATGGACACAGTCAAGACAGCGAAGTCATGGACACAGTTTAAAACTGGTTTTAGTCTCAGCCAAATGCTTTCTATAAATGAGGTATTCACCACTTGGTGCAACAATGGAACAAGAGCTTCTGTAATTTTGGTGATTACATTGGAAAATTAATCATGCCTTTTCATTTTGTGGTTGCTGTTCCGTTTTCATTTGATCCCCTCTTATAGAAAAGTGCTTTCAACATCTCTCAATTTCTCATCTGTTTTGGACTTCCTTGAGATATTTGCATTTTTTCTTAGTTTTTTATCAATTGATTTTTTTGCTTAATTAACTTGCACAATGTGTTTGAGAAACTCCCATTATAAAAGCAGCTTCTGTTTGGCTGTGTTTACCAAACATATCATAAACTTTCAACAATTTATCCTTTTCTTCCATCATTTTGTTTATGCATTTTTGGTACATTATAAGTCATGCACACAGCAGATAAAAAATCGTTCTTCCAGTGATTTGTTCAAATTCAAAATTCCCGTTACTTGTCAGCAAGAAGATTGCACCTTCATCTGTCATATCCATCTGACACTTCATGGTTATTATAGGCATAATCACTGTTTTTTCCCCTCCTTTCTGGCTTATAATAACCACTTTTATTTTTTAATCAAAGATTGATGATGTATGATAACACAAGAAGCATTTCCTGATGTTTTCTGAGAACACCTGGCAAACTTAATGTCTGTGTGCATGTCCATCTCATATTAGCCGGTGTACAAGAAAGGGTATCAGTCTTAAGAGCCACCTATTCTTTAATCTTGGAAAACACTCATTCATCAATCATCTTTAGAGAGGACTGCTTTTGTGAATCAGAAGATAAAGGTATTCTATCGCTCTGAGCTCTAGTGTCTGGACAAAGAGATTTGCAAACAGTCAGTGTCCGATAGGAACTAGGGAAGCCTACCCAACACTCCATGGTCTTGGTTCTAATTATATTGGCTGAAATTTTTGCTAAGGTTGTTTCATTGAAGTACTATATAACTGAAAGATAATAATTAATTAATAAATTAATGAACTACAAACAGCTTTTATCAGCTACAAACACTGTATAACTGAAAGGTAAATAAATGAATGAAAGACAAACAGCTTTTATCAGCTACAAACAGTTTTTTCTGAATCTGAATAATCAAACTTTCACCAGTTTTAATTTTATAAGTGGCAGAGATGAGTTTAATGAACATTGGTTTTTCTATTTATTAGCATATACATTGCTGTGCAAAAATTAAGGATAAAGTTGAAAAATTAGCTTATCAGTGGAGGGAAGAGGCAGAGGGGACTGAAAGACTATCAAGAGATCGACTAGGCTCAGATACATTAGCACATGTGCATATATCCAGCTAGACTTAATGGGGGGGGGAGTAAAGATCACTGGCATTATGAGCTCAGCATTTTGGGAAAGTTATTGCACAGCATATATCAGTTTAAATGATGTTGAGTTGCTGCATCAGTGTAAAATTTCAAAGAATAAATCTGTTAGACAACATTTGGATGCTTTTACCTAAAGTCAAATCATTGGAAAGACTGAGGGAGGTTGAAGTGTGACCCTGGTGTATTCTAAATTACTTTTTACTACATGTCAATTGTTTGCAAGAAGGACTGTGAATTTTAAATTTCATTTTCTTTACAATCATTTCTCTTAATACCCAAATATTTTGCTTCTATATTTTAAAATAATTTGTGCTTGATAACCTGATTCTGTTTCTGCCTAGTCATTATTGTGAGAATTAAATAAATATAGCTTCATCTTAAGCTGTTTTAATTTATTTTATAAACTAATCAGCTTCAGTCTTCCAGAGTCATCACAAATGTGCATATCTGTTGAGAATTTTCGATGCATTATATGAATTGGAAACTTAAATTATGTGCAGCTTTTGAGCATTATAAAGCAGAATGAATTGCAGTCCAGTTCCAATCTTGAACTCTAGTTTTTGATTTTATTATCTTTGTACCAGTCTGTTGAAAGCTGGTGTATGGCAGGGTCACTTACATTTAGTATGAGTTTCTTTATATGAATGTTTAATATGAGTAACAGAGTGACAATAACAGAGTTTTCTCTCTCTCTATTATTTTTTTTTTAAGTTATAAATTGTTTTTTTTAACAACATTTTAGTCTGTTTTTAGTTGTAATATTTTTTGTAAGTTATTTGTTGAATAAATAACATGAATTGAATATATAACTTAAATAACATAAAAGAAAATTTACAGAAATATTTATGTTTTAAAAATAAAGTATTTTGTGTGTGTGTTAAATAGAAACTGTATTACTATATGTGAGTTCTTCTTCGCCATTTCCTTCTTTTAAATGTAAAGATAAAATGGTAATTTCTTGAAATCTGGAAAACTATTTTCGCTTTAGCAGTTTTGTGCAGAAATAAATGAGCCTGTAATCATTGAGCAAAATATTTTGCCAAGAGATGTTCTAGAATTATGTTGCTTGTAAAATTGGCAGCTTGTCATACTAGCATTTTATATATAAGTGTGATAAGAAAAATATTGGATGGATAGATTAACTACTATTAATTTATCCAGAAGATAGATTAATTAAGTTGGATCAATCATTTGACTAATCTTTACATAAAATGCTGAAATATATACTTTGTATTTCAAGTGTAACTGCACCTCTTATTTATTTCATTTATAATTTCAGCACTTGATCTTTAGTAAATTTAGAATTTTTATTTAATAGCTGAAATTATTTAAAACTTTATTTAGAATTGTCTTTATTTGCATAATACTTTATGATTAAAGTTTATATTAAAGTAAAATTGTAGAACTGCATTTAAAAATATTCTGCACATGAATTTTACCCAGATTTACAGAATATTGTGTGTTCTGCAAATGTGGTTTTCTCAAATTACTTCTAAGCTAAGTTTTTCATTTCACTTGTATAGGTACTCTGTCTGTTGGTGATTTGGTGATGGTTAATGGTCTAATTTTTCAGTTGTCACTCCCTTTGAATTTCTTGGGGTCTGTCTATCGAGAAGTCCGCCAGTCTTTGATAGATATGCAGACAATGTTTGCTATTTTAAATATACAGACACCACTTCAGGTAATGATCAGCCATATTAATTTTACGTTTTGCAGGAATTTTATTATTTTTATAACTTTTTCTCTGTTTTCAAAATTAAAAAGTTTTTACTTTTTATTTAATAAAATAATATAATGTGATATGAATTTGTATGTTAGTTTTGAAATAAGCATAATAACAATTATTCTTTTACTAGAGTTCACAGATTCCATCGTTGAATATATCACGAGAAGAAGCTGAAGTTGTTTTTGAAAATGTTACTTTTGAGTATGTGAAAGGACAAAACATTTTGTCAAATCTTAGTTTCAAAGTACCTGCCGGCAAAAAAATTGCATTAGTCGGCAGCAGTGGTTCTGGGTAAGGAATAATTTTCGTATTAAATACTGATATACAAATGCGTAGTTTTATGTTTGGCTTTAATTTAAATAATATTATTCTGTGTGTGTGTGTTTGTTTTTTTTTATTATTATTTTTTTTTATTTTTAAGGAAATCTACCATTGTGAGACTTTTATATCGGTTTTATGAGCCACAAGCTGGAAAGATTTATGTTGCTGGCAAAGATATTACAGAAATGGATGTAAACAGCTTAAGGAAAGCTATCGCTGTTGTTCCACAGGTATGTTCCTTATTTTACTACAGGAATAAAATTCTATGGTAGTTGAATTTTTAAAATTGAAGCTCATGTATTTCCCTCCTTTTTTTTTTTCCTTGCAGGATGCAGTATTATTTCATGACACAATATTTTATAATCTTCATTATGGTGATTTTTCTCGTCCAGAAAAAGATGTTTTTGAAGCTGCAAAACTGGCAGAGCTACATGATTCAATTATGAAATGGCCTTTCCAGTATAATACTCAGGTGGGAGAACGAGGATTAAAACTTTCAGGTGATATTTTTCTTCATCATAAATGTTAAAGTTATTTAAGCAACATGATTAAATGAATGAAATTTGAGTCAGAGGACTTATCTATGAATATCCTGTTAATAAGTTTAATGCTTAGAAATGTGCAATTGTAAATATTTTTGTAAGTTTTTGTATTCTTTCTTAGCAGCAGTATATCAGCAGTAAAAAATCTGATGTGGGCACCACATAACTTCCGTGTACAGCCTATTAAAAATTATACACATTTTTTGCTGTACTTCATTTAAACTTATTACCACATATTATTCTAACTTAATTAACGAGTCCCTCAAGGCAAATTGTAAATGAATTAAAAGTTACAAATTTTTTAAATTAAATATCCTGGTGAATTTTTTTCATTGTCAAACTTCTTGTATTTTTATTTTTTCATAATGAGTATAAAATTTTTCCAAATATAAAGGAACTGGGAGATTACAATAAAAATTAGATTTTATTATTTATTCAAAAAATTTTTTTTAATTTGGCATTGCCAAAAAATGAATATTTTCAGCATTCAAAACACTTCAGTAGCTGGAAGTATATGACTACAGTCAAGTACTGAAAATCCGCCGATCTGAAATTCGCCAATTCCTGAAATCCGCGTTGCCTCTCAAAATGTAAACAATGAATTTATAGGTTCCAGAAACCGCAGAATGGAGAATGAAATACTGAAGAAAAAATATTTATCCAATAATGACGTCATAATTACCGAATAATAATGATTCTGTGTTAGAGGCAGAAAAAAAATCTTAGCCCAGAAGAGGTTTTTAATATGGATGATGTATTTAGATGAACCAACACTGGCGTATGAGATTACCGATGATGAAATCACTGACATTGGCTCTTTGAACGCGCCACAGCAAGAAAACGATTCCGACACCGACACAGATAATGAAAGTGAAAGGAGTGGGAAAATATCTTTTAATGAGGGTTTGGAACATGGTGAAAAATACCTAAAATATTTAGAACAACAGAGCTGTGTCACAAAGCACAAGATTGTGACCCTGTAAAATTAAA
>KK115513.1:134228-157619 GCA_000611955.2 Stegodyphus mimosarum
TATCTATATAATATATATATATATGAATAATCTATCTATCTATATATATATATATATGAATAATCTTCCTATTAAATTAGAAATAGTATTTCTTGATTTCTTCAATCTCAAATCATCTTGGTTCTATAAATTTCTTGATTTTTTTTCATGATGAACATATAAATAGGCAATATAGCTGTAAAAGTAAACACTTTATGGTAGAATTCTAATCTCATATTTACAGCAGTTTGATCTACATGTATTTTACTAAGAAAAGCTTACAAATAGTGTATGCAATTACTTAGAAATATTGATAGCATAGCAAATTAATCATGTACAGTGTATTTTTTTATTGAAAATGTAAATATTAATACACTTATATAATTCTTGTCTGCCATTTGTAATTATGTTTCTAATTATTCAGTTTGTTTTAGTGTGCAAAAGATATCTCTGTTTGTATATTTTTTCATAAACTGCCATATTAATTTCAGTTTTCTTTTGCAAATTGTGAGGAATGTTATTGTTGTTTTTGAAATTCTTACCTCATTAGTCATCTCTAAAGTGTAATACTATTTTTCTAGAAAATTCTGGCTGCCCTTCATAGAGCAGCTGAAGGTCGAACTTCGATATGTATTGCACACAGACTGTCAACTGTTATGAATGTAGATGAAATATTAGTTTTGGACAAAGGGACAGTGGTTGAACGTGGAAATCATAATAAATTAATATCAGATCCTAGCAGCTTGTATTTCAAATTGTGGCAGAAGCAACATCAAACACTTCCTAATCCTAAAAAACCTAGTTAAAATTGAAATACTTAGGTTTCCTTCTTTCTTTCTTTTTTCCTTCTGTAGAAGACTGTAAATTTTAATTAATTATTGTACATTGATTAGATTTTATTGCAGGAAAGTGTGATAAAATAATACTTAAAAGGAGTTAAATAATTTGTAAATGTTTTAAAGAAATTTGTATAAAGATTTTTTTTTTCCCAAAAATTATGATAATTATTTTTTATTCTGAATTTCAAGAACAAATTAAAAGAATTTTATCTTTGACTATTTTGCTTTAAAATTATTATTAAGTGTGAAGTTAATTGTTTTTTACTATAATATAAAATTGAAATAAATCTGTATTATGAGTAGCTGTTAATCTGTATAGATAAAAAGTTATACAGAAATATAGCTTAAATTTATGTAATGTATATATATGTTATTTATATAGTGAAAATGTGAAATTACAATAAACCATTACCTCTTTTGGAATATTTTCTACAACAATGGCAATAACCAGTTATTCATTTCTAGTCATGTAAATTCAAGAATATCTGTTTTTGATGATGGTAATTTTTCAGAATTTTCATTTAAAAAAGTTTTTCTGTGTAATAAAAATAATATTGATTGTGAATTAAGAACATTATAAAGTGTAAAGGTTCTTGTATTGTGAACAGTAAAATATCTTATAATAATATTTTGATTGTATATTAACTGTAAGTGATAAAAATGAAAGATTAAATTTTTGTGAAAAGAAAATGAGATTAATCTTCCAAGATTTATGGACATAATATTCTGTATTGAAAGATGGCTTTCTCATTCGTTACACATGGAAAGTTTTGCCAAATCCTGATCAAACGTATATTGGGTTTAATGAGTATTGCATGAAAAGGAGTCTGGGTACAAAGGGAGTGATTTTGGAATTATAAGCAGGAAAATAACATCCATGACATTTTGAGGAACTTCGAAATTTTAGGGCCAAACCCATAAGCTTGGAGGGTTAAACATCCTGCAACATTTTTATTAATATTTTTACCTAAAACTTATTAAATATGTATATAAATGTTTTATTTATGGTGCTGTAATTTCTGTTTATAACTATGGTACATAATTTCGATTTATAAAGATGGTATTTATGTATTGGATTATCCTGAATCTCCAGATATTCCAACTGATTTGTCAGCAGTCATAGCGTAATTTTTATTTTGTGACATTACATCTCCAAATTTGTTGTTTGTTCTGAATTTTTAAAAGACTAATGATATTTTGCTAAAAATATTTATGAAAAAATAGACCAATTATTTATTTCAATAAAATATTTTTTATGAAAATAAGTTTTCTAAATGTAAGTATGCATTTAATGTAAATATAATGTTTTCATTATTATATGCTTTTAACTGAAAATACGGTTTCTATAAGGATACCAGTTTATTATTAAATTTTTAGATTGTTATATAAAATGATCTCATATAAAGTATCATGAAAATTATCTCATACAATACAAGTATTTTTGCATCTGTTTAAGAATACCCAATTGCTCCTGTTAGATTAGAATCATTGTTTTTCCAATGCTTTTGGTTTAAGTGATGTAGAACATAGAGGCTGATAACAGGAGATGGAAAATTACTTTCAAAACAAAGAATGAAAATACAAATAAAATTTTATTTTTTTTCAAAGGGAGGGATGTAATCAATAAAATAATGTTGCCTACCTATTGCAAATAATTGTAGGGGAAAAAAAAACTATTTTGTTTGCATTCAGAAAACATTATTTTCATAAGAAGGTTATGTACTAAAACTGAAAAATGGATTTTAACTTTTATAAATATTTAGTGGCTTCACAAGTTCTTTGAAATGGTAATTTTTCTGATCTAAACTAAATAAACTTTTTCAGAGTGGAGAAAATTAAGATTTTTTAAGAAACATACAGTTTTTGATTAAATAATCAAATACAGGGTTTCACACAGTTCAAAACACGTCGTTTTTGATTAAATATTGCCTACTTCCTGAGTTCTTTACACATTTCATCAGATCAGCATCCAAAGAGGGTTTTGAATCCCTTTCTTCAGTCTCATTAGTCATTCAGGGGAACTTTTGACAGATTTTAACTCCTCTCATTTTCAAAGACACTGCATTGTCAGATGCCTTCTTTGAGATATAAATCTGGGCTTAGAAGCATGTGCATTCAACTGCTCCAAACACTATGCCATTCCCAGTTGGCATGCAGTTTTGAATTCACTTCCTTCATTTAACTGATGGTTCTGTTATTGACTTAATGTATTATCTGGTGGAAAGTGTTCATTATTGTGAAAAGCTGTATAATCAAATGTATTTTGTAAAAATTATGTATGTTAAATAAAGTTATATTATGCAGCTATAACATTATGTTTATCAAAGCTCTAAAAATGTATAAGCATATATTAGTTAAAGTCTAACATGAACAGCATAAATAATGCATTTTCTATTGTACAAATATTATGCTAAGAAACATTAACTTCCAAAGTCTCAACTAGGAAATTTAGGATAATACGAGAGTTGAAAATAAAATTAGGAAAACCTATAAATGTAATTTGAAGGTCTGGAGTACTTGAAAGTAATCACTGAATACCTTCAATAAAATCACCAGCCATGTCTTATGCATTTTCCCAAATGTATGTATGTATGCGAGACTTAAAAGACTCACTTTTGCCTGAAATGCTGATGTTTTTTCTGCAGCATTTCTTGCACAAATGACATTAGAGTTGATAGAAAGCTGTATCGATGTGCTGCTGTTAGGATTCTTTGACAAAGAATGATATTTTGAGTCATATAAACTGTTGTCAATGTGGCTTTTCCCGAGTTCCTGAAGGCACCTTTTTGGTGGAGAAATTCTATTACATTGTTTCTTAAAATCAGGTCCATGCTTAGTCCAGTGTTCAGGCATGCCAACTTTCCCAGTTTTCAACCATAGTTGACTAATCAATTTAGAACATATTTCTTTTATTTCTACTTATTCCTTATGGTTTTTCTTAGTTTGGCTCGATGTTTTGTTATTTTCAGCCAAAAGCGAGTATTTAGCATCTTAATTCTTTTCTTTTTTTTAATTATTACTGACTGAAAAGAAGGAAAATCAATTGCTACTATTATGCACGTGAGAGTAGCTATGTCTGAAAATGTCGTGATCCAGTTCTGCAGAGGGTTTCAAATGCACCTGCAGATCATCTGGTGCACATTAGTTAATGCTCACAAAGCAGTATACAAGTAGTTCTCTATATTTCCAGGCTTCTAAACAGTCTCACATGTTTAATGAAGTTGTTTAAGGATTTATGATATTTTGCCTTCATTATCTCTACTACACATACCAAAAAAAAAAAAAAAGACTCATCAAAAAAACGTATATAGATGACTTGTATTATTTCATTAAGAAATGTAGTATGTTTGGGGTATATGCCATTTGTAATTGAGAATTTCGATTTCATGTGGCTGTATGAAGCAGGGATGTAGTAAACATGTGTGTGCACAAAAACACAAAGAGCAACTTAAGTAGTTTTGAGTTTATACAAAAATCTCTGTTTATACAAAAAGCATTAAATCTTTTTTGTATAAACAGAAGACAAAATGTTATTTATGCTGAATGCCTATTTTCTACTTTTTTACTAAATGCCATTAATCATGCTGCTGTCATATTATTCCGCATGGAAACCGACCCTTGCATAGCTGTGTCAGTAATATGGAACTCAGTAAGATAAATTATTGTGCATATTTAGGTTGTATTTGCTGATATGCTGCAAAGATTGGTGCTTAATCTTTCCTGCAACAGTTATTGCATAGTCCAATGCTACATTGTCAAAAATGGATTCTGTACAAACCTTACCTTTTTCTTTGAAATGGATGGGTGTTGTTTTTCCGCAGTTAACCTCTAACAGATGTCATCTTACACGAAATATACTGCTGGTCTTGCTACCAGTCCAATAGATGCACACTGTTGCCACAGGCTTTTAAATAACCTTGATAAAAATCTTTTGCATCTTTCTCTCAGGCAGCTTCTGTCCTAACCCACTATTCTCAAAAGCATATTTTAGATTGGTGTAGCTGCAATTTTTATCTCCGCATTTTTGCACAACAGCCCATGCTCCATTGAATACACACACACACACAGAAGAAAAAAGAAAGAAAAGAAAAGAAACCTATTTTTCGAGTAAAAGATCAAAACTTGGTATGTCTACTTTTAGATTTCACCTAGAGTTTTTGAGTGCAGAGTAATTTTTCTGAATTGGCCTAATTCTATTCTTGGCATTACTTAATGGGTATAATGGAGAGTCAGGAGCCCTTAAAATTTTAATATTGTGCTATGTTAATAAACAGTTTTGTTCATAGCCACTTCGTCAGATTGATAGCATTTCATCCTTGCATATTGCAGGCTAGAGGATCAAATCATCGCAGTGCAATTTTCTGTCCCTCTCATTTCTTTTGTTTCCCTGTAGTTGTAGTATGTTCCAGAAAATTCTATAAAATTTTTCAAGGAATGCTTTTCTATGTATATTATGTATATATATGTTATCTATTTCGATGTATATTATCTATATTGTATATACATAACAGAATCATTATATCAATAGTATAATGCTAGATTATCCTTAACAACATGAAGTTGGATTTTCTGGTCCTCACCTCAGTGCCGAGGTATCACCGGAGCCAGTGGCTAAAAATTTTATTGCTAGATAGCCTTAAGCTGAAATTAGAATTTTAATAAATTTAGTTATATACAATCCCTAGTAATTTTGAAGTCCGCTGATAGAAAGATGTGTTGACCTCGCCAACATCTTTATTTAGTTCACAAAATACAATTTAGATAGAATACAGAATACAGTAGTAGACATAATTTAATTTACTTAAATAGAAAAATATGTTATTATATATCTTGTGATACAAACATTAATTTTTTCCATTACAATATATTTAAATACAGGAATGCAGTTTACAAATACTTGTTTGATTTACAATATTTTCAATATTTATATACATGTTCTTCATTATGATATAATTGTTCAATGAATTTTGAAATTAATACACGTCCTTTTTCCATTGAAATATATTTCTTGATTAATTCAATAGTAATTGTTGTTCGAAAGATGTCCTGTCTTTGTTGAATTAGATTGGGACATTCCAGGATCATGTGCATTGCATCTGCGTTATCCAGCCCACATTGGCATCGACAGGTCTCTCTTTTAAGTTTAAATCGATTTATATAGATAGGAAAACAGCCGTGGTTTATTAGTAACTGATTAAGAAAGAAATCACTGAAGTGCCTTTTGTAGGACACTTTTGGAAGTAGTTGGAACGTAAAACGTCCCGTATCCTCTTCATTCCATCTTTCTTGCCATAGTTTATGGGCTTCTTCTTTGGCTGACCGGATCAGGAAACTTAGTGGAATCTTGCATGGTTTTTGATTTGAAGAATAGATTCCGTCTTTAGCTAATTCATCGGCTTTCTCATTGCCTGTGAATCCTCGATGTCCTCTAATCCATTGAATTTTTGTATTTGTAAATGAAATCAATTTCTTTATTTCGATGATCTGTTGATCATAAATATTATATTTTGCAATCGACTTTAATACTGCTTGGCTATCAGAATAAATATGCGCTGATTTGTTGTTCTTTTTCAGCCATGAGAGGGCCTCTTTGAAGGCTAGCGCTTCTGCTTGATACACTGAGCATTGTGAGTCCAGACCCATTGAGTATCCTTCTTGGTAGACTCCGTTGTAGAAAATGCAGAAACCGGCACCTGTGCCGTCATTATTTTTCGACCCATCAGTATAAACTTCTAAATTTTTCTGTATTGGAGGGGAGTTATCCCAGTTATAAACTTTGATCTTTGCTGGATGACTATGCCATTTATATAATGACAACGAAATGTCTTCGAGAGGGATATTTATGTCTTGAAATTTAAAGTCTCCCCGATTTCTCCTCGTATATTGAATCGCACTTTCTAAATCAAACTTTAGATCTAGAGGTAATAGTCCTGCAAGCACTTGCAGAGCAGCTGTTGAGACCGTTTTATAACTTCTGGTTATTGCTAGTAAAATTACTCGTTGAATAGTTTGAGCCTTTAGTCTAATTTTCACTGTTAGTTGATGCCACCATGCTTCACAAGCATACAATGCTACTCTTTCTAACGCTCGTTTATATAGTTCTTTCAAGACTTGCTTTGATAATCCTGGAAATTTTAAAAGATTGTTTATTATCTTGCAAAGTTTGGACTTTATGTAATCCAGGTGTGGAAGCCACGTTGTGCATTCATCTATTATTTCCAAATATTTTATATGCTTTTGACGTTTTATAGTTATGTTGCCCATTTTGATCGTTGGAGCTGAATGAGCTGCTCCACGTTTCTTTGGAGTAATAAACAGATGACTTGATTTTTCGGGCGCAAATCGTAGTTTGCACAGATTTGCCCAATTCAGTAGTTTATTCAATTCTTCTTTAGCTCTTATTTGAACTTGTTGATAAGTTGAGCCTGTGATTATGAGTAATACATCATCTGCCTAAGCTTGAATACGAATAAAATTTCCAAAGTCTATCTTTAAAGCAGTATTCATGATTATGTTCCAGAATAAGGGTCCAGAGTTAGACCCTTGCACACATCCTTTTTCTTGAATCTTGCTGTAAATTGTTTGATTTATTTCACAAAAAATCTTTCTATTAGTTAACATACTTTGAACCACATTATAAATATTTAATGGACATTTGAGGTTTCTTAATTCCTGTAGAAGGAATGTCCGCCAGATGTTGTTGAATGCACTTTTTATGTCCAATGATATTATACTTGTGTATTGCGAGTTTTGTCTATTTTCATTAATTATTTGAAGGATTGCATTTACAGCGTCCGAAGAACTTAGTCCTGCAGTGAATCCATATTGTCTAGTACTTAATTTATAGTTAGAAGTAAGATAGTAACTTAGTCTATTGGTTACTAGTTTATCATACACTTTACTCCATGTATTCAAAAGACAGATTGGTCGGTAGGCATCCGGATTTTTGCCTTCTTTAGAAAAGAGCACTAATTTTGCTTGTTTCCAACATTCTGGGAATATACCTCTTCTCAAGAGTTCATTAAGCAAGGTATATTGCAGTTCTGGATTCGCATAAAGTAGTTCTAGTAGAATTTCTCTCGGAATTTTGTTTTCTCCAGGAGCTTTACCTGGACGTAAAGACTTAAAGAAGAATTCAATTTCTTCTTTTGAAAATGGTCGATCATTGGACGCTGAGTATTTATTATTTAAGCCATTTCTAAGAGATTTCTGTTCTAAGGTATCTTCTGCTGTGTCATCTTTTGGGAAATGGTAGTCCAACATGAGTTGTATAGTTTCTGATATTGAGGTCGTTTTTGTATTATCAGGTTTGATTAACGTTCTGATTTGCAGAGGGGTTTGCATTTTCCCCTTAGCTAAATCATAGTGCGTCCCAAAGGGTGAAGTTGGACATATACTTTCTAAATGTTTTCTCCATGCATTTCTTTTCGCATGTAATATTGTTCGTTTATAAAAAGCTAAGTTCCGTTTATATATTTGCTTATAGGATGCACGGAGTTCTTCATCGTGAATGCATTTTTGATAACGCTTTCTTTCAGCTGTAAGTTTCTTTCTTTGGATAGAAAGTTCTGTTTTCCACCATGGGACGCCTTTATGTTTCCGCGTGGCATGTTGACTTTTAGCTTTTATTGCTTGGTCACAGAAGTCCTGTATTTTTTCAGTCCATCGAATTATGAGAGTATTTAGATCTGTGGTATCTTTGACCACTTGTGTGGGTATTGAACCAAAGTACGTGCCCATTAGTTCTTTAAGTCTGAGCCAATCCATCTTATCTAGCTTATACTTTGGCGTTGGCACCAGAGTATTTTCATAATTGAAAACTTCAAATGAGACATAGCAGTGATCACTTAAAGAAATCTCGTCTTCTACTTGCCAATTTTGAATAATAGAATGTGATCGTGATGAACGATAAGCCGTGATATCTATCCAGCTTTTACCTCTAGTACAATTGTACGTAGGAGGACTGTCAGGATCATTTGCCAGGATAAATTTTTGCGTTATTAAAAATTCTCTGATTGTTCGACCCCGTGGGTCTTCAAAGCGAGATCCCTATAGTTCACTTTTTCCATTTAGATCTCCTAGTATGATCGAGTCATAGTATGGAGATAGATGATGTTCTATGTTGTCGAGGAGGAACGTGAGTTCCGTCAGGTTTGTTGTGGGAGGACTATAGCAATTGAACATCATTAGCTTTGTGTCTCCCATTTCTAAAGTAGTAATAATGAGTTGCGAATGCTCATAAGTATTTAAGATAGTAATCTTAGGATTAGCTATTATAGTAGCAGTCTTTGGGAGAGAGTCTCTAGAGTATATTACTCTAGTTTGAATAGGAAATCCTACAGGGATTTCATTTATGCAGTATGGTTCTTGAATATGAATAATGTCGAATTTGTGTATATTAGCTTTAAGCTGTGCCGTTGCCACATGTGATCTCGCTAGGTTGATTTGCACTACTTTTATGAAATTCGTATTAGAGTTCTTATCCATAATTTATATGTTTTTGAAGTTCCTCTATTTCTAATTGGCGACTTGGACAGTCTTTTGAGAAGCTCGAATGGTTATCATCAACCTGGTATTCACTATTTGAATTTCGCTCGGCACAGTTTATGCATCTTTGAATATTGTTTTCACACTGTTTATGCGTATGGCCTATTTCACCACAATGACCACAGGCCTCTTCCGTGCGACACTGTTTAGATATGTGTCTGAATTGGCAGCATCGATAGCATTGAGTTGGTCTTAAATACTCCTTGAGACTAAATCTCTCCAGTTAAGTTAAATTTTTCTCGTCTTCATTAAAAGTTTGAACGCTTCTGGAACAATTTCGGAAACCCAATGATTTGCTTTTTTCTGCTTGATAGGAAATTTTAAGGTCAGGCTTTGCTCTGTTAGCCCATCATTTTGTGCTGGGATATGTTCTTGGATCTCTTCAGAGGAGAGATCCTTCGGTAAATTGTATATTATAATTTTTGGCAGTCTCTTTTGAGGACGAACTATTGTTACGTCCT
Source organism: Stegodyphus mimosarum (assembly GCA_000611955.2). NCBI lineage: Eukaryota > Metazoa > Arthropoda > Arachnida > Araneae > Eresidae > Stegodyphus > Stegodyphus mimosarum. Next base: position 144,055 of record KK115513.1, read on the forward strand.
CTTTAAGTTCTGGAGAAGTTTTAAGTTCATTTTCAAGAATTTCTAGATCAGAGTCTTTGATTGTTTCTATTAATAATCCCCCTTTGGAAACAGTTTTAACTCGTTTAATTCCAATGTGGAGTTTAGAGGGATCTACATTTTTTAGAAGTTTTATCTTTATATTGTCCAAGTTTTCTCCTTCTTTTGAGGAATATACAATTGTCACATGTTGCTTCTCTAGTTTTTTCTAGTTTTTGAGGCATTTCTAGAGGGACGCTTCAAAATATCAGCATAAGTAGTCTTTTCAGTCTCTTTAAAGGCTTTGATTTGGCCCTCTAAATGAGCCATTTCTACACATTGCTCCGTTAATAGGTTAAATAGGAGCTGGAATTGATGTCTGATGCCACTGCCCTGTGTAGGCCAGTAGCTTTTCCTTTGAGAATGGTTTCTAGATTGTCAATATATGTTTGCCCCTCTTTAAGAATGTCCTTTGCATCCATTTTGCTATTCTGTCTATGGTTATAAGTCTATGCTTGGGTGAGTCTGATGCAGTACCCTGGGGTTCACACTGGGTCAGTGAGTAGTAGGCTGCTTTGGCTCAGGATTTCGACCTTCTATTGAGGGAGCCCCCCGATTACGCCAAGGTACCTGAGCCTTGGGAAAGCGCAAGAAATAACTGAATAATAAGAGAACACTAGTATCGCATTTCATAAAATGAATCGCATTTCTTTCTATCGCATTTCAATCGCATTTCTATCGCATTTCACAAAATCGCTTTCCCACGGGGGGTTATTCTTGACAACAGCCAGATATCCATCTTAATAAGAAAATTGAACATTTATATGCTGAACTGAGAAAAGACTAAAAAAAAACAGAAAAATATATACCAACACTTAACACTGCATCGAGAATTCTAAACTTATACTGCTATTAAAATTTTTGTAATTTTGCTGTTGAATTTTATATGGCATAAGTGCAAAGTAAATGAAGTGCAACAATAAAGTTAAAAAGAAAAAAAAAATGGTTGGTAAGAGTGAGTGTAACAGCAGATTGTGAGCTCTGCAAGATCATAAAAACCTTAACTCTTTTCGCCTACCATTAAAATCTGAAACCTTCCAGATTTTTATTTTTTAATTGTATATTTAACTGATATAATGTAAAATATATTTAATGTAGAATATATTTAGTTTCTAATTTTTAAGAACATTTGCAGCATTACTATACAGAGGCTGTTCGCACACTTTTTAGACGATGTATATTGTACTCACAAAACTAAATTACATAAAATTCTTGTATTTTAAATGTTCCATTTAACATCCCTTATTCTCAACTATCTTTCGACACCGCAATTTTCAGGATAAAAATGCCTTTTAAAGTGTCAGAAGAGGTATTCTATCCCATTTCTCCCGAACAGCTTTCCAGAGTCCTGTTAGGGTTTTCGGACAACGTTTGGATAATGCAGGTTTTAAAAGTCCGAAAGCACAAAAATCCATAGGTGACACATCGTGAGATTTAGTAGGGATATCAGTGAAGGGTATGGTCTCGATACCAGTTTTTTGTTCCATTTCTTTTAGGAAATTTACAGCGGATTTTGATGTGTGACTGCTAGCTTTGTCCCGATGGAGTTTCACAGATGGATGGCACTGTGGGTAAAGCGATGGTATTTCATTCAGAAAAATTGGCGATAAAATATGTTTCCGATAGTATTTGCAGTTAATCTTGATACTTGTTTGCACTCTCTTTATTTTTAACTTGCCATTATAAGAAAAACCAGCAACAATCATGAGCCCCTTCGAAAAACTTTCTTCGATTCTTCGAACCATGTTCTTAAATTTTTTTCTCCCCTTTTATGATAATAAATAGCTCTTTTTTGTTACAATCATTTAAATACATCCATACTTCATCTATTGTGAAAATTGTTTTCCATGTTTCTTTGGATAAGTGTTTCTCATATAGAATTCTGCAGCGTGTCCTGCGTCGAGCGATATGCTTCGGAAGAAGACGATGTACGTTGCGTTTTTTCGCTTTCTTAAGATTTAAATCCGCGTTTATCATTTTGTTTACATTGGGCACCGAGCATTTTAATGATTTTGCAACTATCCTTTGACTAGGGGGATTTTCTTTTAACACTAAACAACGTACCTTTGCGATAGTCGAAGATGTCTGTTTTTTCCTCGGATACTTGTTTGGAATTTTTGCCCCACTTGAGGCTTCAATTTGACGTTTGTTTCCTTTTTTGTGGATGATATTACCTATCGACGCTTTAGATATCACAAAACCATGACTCTCGCATCGTTTTTGGATAACGGAGTATGCATATGTCTCTTCGGAAAGAACGTAAATCTAGCCTTCGAACCACTGCTTTGTTAAATTCGCCATTTTGAATAAAAACAAAACTTTCAAGCCACAGACGATAATTTTGACTTTTATAAACATAGCACAATTGCAATTACTTATTTTGCAGCAAACGATTTTTTATTACCGCTTACCGAAATCGTTTAAAAAATGTGCGAACAGCCTCTGTAATTATCAAAAGTTCTTTTAACACCATACTTTTACGTATTCCAAGAAAAAATTATTTATATTTTTTACCTAATTCATGTAATTTAAAAGGAATTTAGTTTATGATATAGCCACTGATAATTTCTGTGAATCTTCGCAGCATTACTGTAATTAAAGATATTTCTAATGCCGGATATCCTGTAGCTCAGTACAGAATCATTTAGACCAATTTCTATTTCCTTGTACAAAGTAAAGGAAGTATTGTAATCGCGGAAAACTCGGGTATCATATTTCAACAAAAATATCCATTTCAAAATATCTGAACAATGTTTTTGCGTGACATCTGTATGTATGGATAGAATAAAGGTCTCTTTTTCCCAAAACAGATTAAAGAATGCATTTAAAATGGATTCAGAACAGATTTTTTCGCGACGCCTGTACGTACGTGTGCATGTATCTCACATACTTCAAACATGAGTAGTTTCAGAACATTGAAATTTTGTATCTGGCACTGCTATAACATGTAGCTGTACATCTCTTTTTTTGATTGCAGTCATTTGCACCAAAAGTATGCATGTATATAATAATATGCCGCAAAATATATATATATATATACATATACTCACACTGTTACTGGGTTCGGTGAGTTCAGGTTTTCTTATTCTTATATGTTGATAAGTTATGCTTCTTTCATTTTAAAAGTGATTGAATTATGTTGTTTTTATGTTCTGGTTAAGTTTTTTTATGACGTTAATTAATCTGCATGCAATAGTTGTAGAATTAGCAACAATTTGAAAGTTGTATAAGTGCTACTAAGCCCACGTATCAACCATTTGTTTACATTTGAAACTCGTTAGAAGAATAGTGAATTAAGTCAGGTTCTGCACCTCTAGTATCTTTTTGCCGAATAAGACCGAAAGTAAACTTCCAATTTTGTGTACTGAAAAATCTGTCTTCTTGTCTGCTGACCTAATTACTCTTTTTTTGAGTAGAAGGTCTAATTTTAATCATAAAAAAAATTTTAAACTGTATTTTGCGTTTTATATTTTTCTATATTTTACAATTTTTGTTGAAGATGTTTCGAGCTCTAATGTATTTTTGTCTCGCCGCGAAGTGAGAACTGAATTGATTACATGAGAAAAATATCTCTAATTAGAAATTCGAGGAAATATGTCTAAATGAAGTATAGCAAAAAATGTGTATAATTTAATAGGTCGTATAAGCATATGGTGTCCGCATTAGATACTTAATTAAGAAGCTCTGTTTTTTATAAGCTATGTGTTGCCACTCGGCGAGGTATGTTTCAAATTTAATCAGAAAATCAGTTTTGTGAACGGAAAAATCTGCCTTCTTGACCGCTGGTCGAATTGCTTTTGCTTAAAAACTCTAATTTTAATTATAAAAGAAAAAAAAAATTAACTGTTTGACCTGTATTTATTGGGTTAACAACTAAGTAATTGCAGATTTCATTCATAGATGGCTTCAGTTGAATTTTTAGGTTTGCAAACGCAGTACAAATGTAAAACACATTTTGTTATTTGATAGTTGGCAATTCAGCTGTGAATCAGTAAAAACAGTTTTCGGTTGCGTAGTTTTTGTTTGGTGTTCGTTGAAAAATGGAAAATCAAAAGGAACATTTTCGTCATATTTTGCTATTTTATTTCCGCAAAGGGAAAAAGCATCGCAAGCTCATAAAAAGTTATGTGCTGTTTATGGTGACGAAGCCTTAAAAGAACGGCAGTGTCAAAATTGGTTTGCCAAATTTCGTTCTAGTGATTTTTCACTCAAAGATGAAAAACGCTCTGATCGTCCAGTTGAAGTTGATGACGACCTAATCAAAGCAATAATCGATTCGGATCGTCACAGTACAACACGCGAGATTGCAGAGAAGTTTCCTGTATCACATACATGCATTAAAAATCACTTAAAACAACTTGGCTATGTTCAAAAACTCGATACATGGGTTCCTCACGAACTGAAAGAAACGCATTAACAGCTGCGATTTGCTAAAGAAACGTAACGAAAATGATGAATTTTTAAAACGACTGATAACTGGCGATGAAAAATGGGTTGTTTACAACAATATCAAGCGGAAAAGATCGTGGAGCAGGCCAGGTGAACCAACTCAAACAACATCAAAAGCTGATATTCATCGAAAGAAGGTTTTGTTATCAGTTTGGTGGGATTACAAAGGAATTGTCTACTTTGAACTCTTACCACCCAACCGAACGATCCATTCTGATGTCTGCATTGAACAACTAACGAAATTAAACAATGCAGTCGAAGAAAAGCGGCCCGAATCGACAAATCGAAAAGGTGTTGTATTCCATCACGACAATGCAAGGCCACACATATCTTTGGTCACTCGGGAAAAATTATTGGAGCTTGGTTGGGATGTTTTGCCACATCCACCATATAGTCCTGACCTTGCACCATCTGATTACTTTTTGTTTCGATCTTTACAAAACTCCTTGAATGGTAAAAATTTCAATAATGATGATGATGTCAAATCGTACCTGATTCATTTTTTGCTAATAAAGACCAGAAGTTTTATGAACGTGGGATTATGATGCTGCCTGAAAGATGGCAAAAGGTCATTGATCAAAATGGGCAATACCTTAGAGAATAAAATTATTTAGTTCCATGAAAAAATTGCCTTTGATTTTCTAAAAAAAAATCCGCAATTACTTAGTTGCCAACCCAATAGAGTTTTATGTTTTCATATATTTTTCAATTTCTAATGAAGATGTTTTGCGTTTTTATGTATTTTTAATTTTATAACAGTTGTTTTAATTTGAATGTACTTTCCTATCCATTCTTGTTTCCCTTTACAAGTCCATATGAGAATAAATTTTTAGAATCGCGTTGAATGCAAACGAGTTAGAAGTAGTATTTAAGGAAAGTTCGACTTACTTCGTGAGAGAGAGTTAGGAATCCTAGCGCGTGTTTTCCTTCGAGCTAAATCTCTCTTGAATCTGTTTTACTTGGCCGTGTATTACGTGCCTTTTGTTAATCGCCAGCTGGTTCAAATTAAGGGTCAACTACGTTAGATATTTGTGCTAGCTTCAGCTAAGTGTGTTAGTTAGTTCTTTTTTCTTATTTTGAGTTCAAGTGCGAGTGGAGGCTTTATTGTAAGCCCGAGAAATGGGCCAACTGTTCATCTTATTTTGAATGAAATAAAGGGTAATTAACCCTTCTTGAGTCTACGTCTTTTGTTGTTTAAACTCAGCTGTAAGTCGCTAACAAGTTAACTAGGTTCCTCAACGTTCATTTTAGCACAAAAAGAGGGAGGAACTCTGCAACGAGTTAAATTTAACTAATGTGTCCATCATTTTACACCTCCTAGTTGGATAATTCTATTAAGGGGACTCGGTACCAAAAAATCGATGAAATTACCGATTTTTCAATTTTTTGCTAGAAAAATACCTTAATACCCTTACTACACTGAAGAGAAATTTTGAAATGATCTGACGGTAATAACTGGTATAAAATGCCTTTAAACACTTTGACAGCCCTTTAAATGCCACGCCCCCTCAGTTTTTATTTTTTTTAACTTCTTAATTTTTTTCAGCAAGCTATTAAAAATCAGTGTAAATGAAAAGGAGTGTAATTAAATATGACTGCAAGTATCAGGAAACTCTGTTTATGTTTATAAACTGATTTATTTAAATATAACGTGAAGCTGGGAAAAAAATTTCTTCACCTATAAAATGGCAAAGTTATATCTATCTATCTATCTATCTATCTATCTATATATGTATATTGAGCTCAGCAAGTATTTCTATGTGTATTATCAGTCAACTTTGCTATGCTTCTTCAAAAATTGAAATTATTTGTGATACGAGTCGAACAGAAAGAAGTGGTGTAATGAAAGCGATCAAGTTCCTGACTGTAGCGTTATTAAAATAGTGCTGGAACAAACATTAAACTCTTTAATTAATTACAATATACCTAGATTATTTTAAAATGCAATTTATATGCTAGGAGAAATGGCTAAAAGAAGATTGGAAATCACATATGCTGCTTAAATACTATGTTTTATATTTATTAAAATTTCAAATTTTGCTTTTTGAAAAAATGAATGAAACGACAAATTAATATTATTAACATTATTTCTAAGTGTTTTAGAAAATATATTATAATTGATTCATGTATTGACATTTATTTGAGCGTGTGTTAAAGAACAAAAACAGGTAAAGAAAAATTCTACTTGTATTTTAAGATTTTTTTTAAATATTTGACTTTTATTTTAGGATTTTTTTTCAATATATGTAGCTAGATGGGGTTTTAAACATAAGCTTGTAATTTATGTTTATATTAACCAATTAAACATTACTAGGTTTTATTTTATATACATGTGTATTGAAATTCAGTAGTAAAATTATTAAGAAATTTGAAATGATTTAATGACCATTTAGACAGTTTACGTTCTTTAAACTGCTTTTTCTCAGTTTTCATTTTTTCAGTATATTTTTTTAATTAAAGTCCTAAAACTTTTACAGATATCGACTAAATTATTTAATATTTTTACTGCTTATTTAAAATTAAATTCTTAATAGAAACAAGGATGCCTTTTGAAAAATAGTGAAAAGAAAAATTATTGGAAGTGAAAACATGATTGGGGTCATCTTTTTTTTAATGTTTTTACATAAAAATGTGCTTTTTATTTTTTTCTTGGAAACTAATTCATTAATCGCAAAATCGATCCTTAAAGTTATTAAGAACACTCTAACATATGCAATAAAAAAATTTGGGGCAAAAACATTCAAAATTGCGGGAGAAGAAGGAATTTTTAATTCTTAAATTTTTCTTTAAAAAATTTTAATTAAAAAAAAATTACTAGCAGAAACTTTTTTTTTTCAGGTTAAAATCATTTTGTCTTGCATAAAAACTTAGTATTATTCGTAGAAAATAGATGAAAACTCTTAAATAAAAAATATCATTCGAAAGGTATCAAGTCCCCTTAAGTTCGTCGATGCAGACGAGATAGTTCTGACGAGACTTTAGCGCATATATAAGTTTAACTCACATTTCTAGGCTTTCTATCTTTTTTACATTCTATCTTTTGGCTCAACCAAAACGTTGAATATATCACGAAAGTGTGAGTATAATGAAAAAAGTTTCTTAAGTAAAGTAAATGCTTGCGTATCTAAACATTCAAAGTGATTTTGAAATGCACCGGATTACTTCAAACGCTTAAGATGTATTCCAAACTTGGCTTTTAAGGCAAACATTCGCTATAAAACAAATTTACATTCGAAAAGATTGTTTTCTAGGACCTTTTTTATATTCTCCTATAAAAGAAGTCGAAGTGAATGAAGTGCTGTTGTTACTAATGCAAACATTTGCTTGATGGTGGATAAAGTTCTTTTGCAGTTGCTTGCTTTATTTGTCCATAAATAATACTGCTAACAAGTATTAGCGTTATATCAAGAAGCCATTCTATGTACTTTTGACTAAATGGTCCGGAAAGGTTTAGCGCTCTATTGCGCACCAATTTACGTCGCATTCGAGATGTCTTTCACCATGGCAACCGCTTTAGGAAATCCATTCTGCCATTTGCAAAACTCAGTTCTTTTTCTGAAGCTCGATAGCTTTTCGTTGCTAAGCGATCCACTGACGAACAGACCTCTTCTAAGAACTTCACTTAATAAAGAAGCCAGCCTTCACCCTTCTCTGTGAATTTTATATTTTCCATATTTTATTAAGAAAAGGGAATTTTTTGACATAGCTTTAGTATATAAAGCTTTTCGAAGAGTAAAATGCAGAAAATGTTTAGAATTGAAAATTTGTCCATATATTAAAGAGACTACTAATATTCTTACTTAATAACCCCAATAAATACTTTTACTTCATAAAATATTTCTTCTTTATCCTGTTTATTGTTACCATTTCATTCGTTTTGTGTTCCAATGAAATAAAAATATTACGACTTGATGAAAATTTTTGTTCCAAGCCTCGCGCTTAATCGCTCAAGTGAAAAATACTCGAAGCTACGTCTTCAACAATTAGGCCTTTTCTTTTTTTAATAAGTGCAAAAATACTCTATTTGGCTTTGATTTGTGGTGGAATAATTTCAGAATAAGTGTGACCTCTTCCTGCTGTCCGATATTGTTGTTTTGAACAGCTATCTTTGTAAGGTTTTAGTTAAACTAACAAAGTTTTATTTTAATTTGCCTTTTTCTATCTGCTCTCATTTCAACTTCCCGTTAAAATAAGCGCGCGTTTCAGCTTTATGCTAATTTGAAGTGGAGTCAAGTTCTATTTAAACGAGAGGTAGGAACCTCTCAGTGTGAGAGAGCTTTTAGTCTCAGACCACTGTTACTCTGTTCGACGTTCGCCTGACCAGCTAGCATTTAAGTTCTAAGCCGTAGCGCTGTTACGGTATTACTTATTGAAGTCATTCTAAGTGCGTTAGTATTAGTTAAATCTTTCTACGCACTCTTTAGCATAGAGGCCAACCTCGCGTTCATAGCTCTGTGAGCAACGACTACTTAAGTTCTATTTAATTTTAGTTTAAATTTCCTGATTGTTCAGTTTAGACCCAAGTGGCGGTCATTATTATCTGTATCCCTCCCGAGTTGGAAAGTGACCGTATATAATTTGTGGTTTAATAAAAGAGGATTTTAAATCCCTCTTAAGTGCAGTTCTTCTACCACTTAATCACAGTTTCCTACCGCAGAACATAGCTGCATTCAGCTCCCTGTTCAAGATCAGGACTTAGTTTAATTCACGAACATATTTGCCAAGAATATGCACCGAACCCTCAGTCCTGACAACTTGTTTTAAATATACGATTTTATGTTTTATATTTTTGATTTCTGGGAGACTAAATCTTACATTAGTATGTCTATCGTAATTGTTTAGCTTAAAACTGTTTCAAGTATTAAAATCAAAATCTGCGTACGAAAGTCAGATTGTACTTTCTTTTGTAAACTTATGATTTTTTTTAAATTTGTAATTTAAGCATAATTTTTTAACTTTTAAAAACTTTGATGGAAAACTCTTCGTGCTGTTAGCTAGTAATCTGAAATTTTCTGATTACAAATTTTAATATTTTTATTGCTGTTTTTAATTTTATAAACCATTCAGTTTGAAGTAAAACTATTACCAGACAAAGAGTGTTCTCTTTTTACTTCCTTGTACGAAGTAAAGGAAGTATTGTAATCACAAAAATTTCCGGGTATCATATTATCCATTTTCACAGCTGTTGAATGAATTTAACGATGTTTTTGCATGACATCTGGTTGGGTTGGAGGATGACCCGGTCCGCTTTGTCAATGAAGACCTTACCAGTATAGATCGCCTCAATCTTACCATGCTTGTTAAAAAAATAAGAATCATACAAAAACACAACACAACACAGACATACAAAATAATAATACAAACACGACAGATTGGCAAACAGGACCAATACAAACCATCAAATTAAAATTTTTGTTCGGTAAACTGTCCGTTTAAAACAGTTTTAAAATCAAAATTACATTAAAAAGTTTAAAATCTTAAAATCAGAACAATGCAATTTCAGTTACAGTAAAACATAGTAATTCCAAAATATTCAACCGAAATAACTTATTTACAAACCTTATTTTATAATAAAAAACATTCAAAACATATTCTTGTTTTATCTACAGTTTTCTAAATTATATATTATGCAAATCTAAGATCAATCACACAACTTTAAATAAAAACAAAAGCTCAGATCTCAGTACCACAGATATTTCTACTAGAATTTAAATAATTCATAAATACTCTAGCAGTCCCCTTAAGGCTTAAGTTTCACAAGATCCACCACATCTACATTTTTTTTTAAATTGAAAATTTTAAATTCCTTGTGCACCACATAGTATTACACAAGGCTTACAAAGAAAGAAAACAAATACAATAGCAACACAAAATAATAATAATAAAAAAAAAACTTACAAATTCACAGGTGACACGTAAGAGATAAATTTACAGAAGAAAAAGAAAGCCATTTTATCTTGGACAAATACATGAAGAGGGGAAGGAAATGTAATATTCACAGATTTTAACCTAGAAATGAGTTCTTTTCGTCCTTCCTTGAGCTTTGAACAATAGAACAACAAATGTTCGACATTTTGTACCCCCCCCCGAAGCTGCATGAACACAAGTCTGTACTAGATAATCTAAATCTCTTCAGATAAGAATTGAATTTACCATGTCCAGTTAGAAATTGAATAATTTCAAAATTACAGAGAAAGTGATTATTATTCAATCTGTGAGGAATGGAAGGAAAATATAGTTCAGTTAAGGAGGCATTAGTAGAATTCCTGTATAGTTCATTCCACTTGAGTATTGTATCGTCCCTACTTTTGTTCTTGAAAAATGACCTGGGCAGTATCATTGGAGTAATTACTTGAAGATTTGTAGCTTGTTTTGCCAACCAATCAGCCCTTTCATTTCCTAGATTGCCAGTATGGCCACGTACATGAGAAAAGATAACATCAACACCTTTGTTATTAAGGTCTTTAAGAAGGGCAGGAGAAGTGACAATTAATTTGTTACAGGAGAAGATATTCCTAAGTGAATATAAGGATGAAAGGGAATCAGTGCGAATAAGAAATTTAGCACTTAACGAATAGTTGTTAGATATCCACTTAATTGACTCACTAATGCAAAGTAATTCGGCTTGGAAAACACTGCAAAAGTAAAGTGTATATTCCAATTCAAAAGAGTGTTCAAAAGATTCTAAAGAGTGTATATTCCAGTTCAAAACCATGATGGAAAACGACATAAGCTAATCCAACTCGATTATTAATTTTACTGCCATCTGTATAACACACAACAGGGAAATTATCATCAACAGAATTGTCATCAATGATAATTTGAATTGGCAAACGATCGGCAGAATGAGGAAGATCTTCAAACAACACCTTGGTATCGAACATAAATTTGCTGATGGTGTCTTTAAACTTTTTATCATTTAAAACATGAAGGTCAATCGGAGGAAATCCTGAAATTACGAAACAGGCTTCATAGCTAATTGTTCGGTATCCACGCACAACTCTTAGTAAAATTCTCCTTTGAATTCTGCGAAGTATACGGGAATTAATCTTCTTTTCTAAAGCTGTTCTCCACATTCTAGATGCATAGCAAATAAAGGGGACAATACCCTGCTCATAAATCATATTAATAACATTAGATTTTAAACCAAAAGTAATGCAAGAGACACGATTAAGTCCTCTAAGTATATTTTCACACTTATTAGATAAATACATAATATGATTTTTCCAGCAAAACTTGTAGAGACATTAGGTTGTTTCGGAGCAGGAGACATGAAAAATGAGCAAAGCCTTCGCCGGGAATCGAACCACGGACCTCTCGGTTACGCGTCGAGCATGCAGACCACTACACCACGAAGGCATGCGAAGAAGGGGGACAAATACCTTATATATTCCCCCTTTTTAAAGGGCAACTGGGATTTTGGGGGCCAAATCGCGGTGGTGGAGAATCACATCCACCACCTTTTTAGTTCGGGCGCCAGTGTAGAGACATTAGGTATTTTTTTGGAACAAGAGAGATGAAAAATATGCACTGCCTTCGCCGGGGATCGAACCACGGACCTCTGAAATACAGGCTCAGTGTGCTGACCATTACACCACGAAGGCACGCTAAGAATGTGGGAGATATACCTTATATACTGACCTTTTTAAAGGGCGACTAGGGTTTTAGGGGACCTAGTCGCCAAATCCTGGGTGTGGAGAGTCATCATCCACAACCCTTTTAGTTCGGGCGCCACTGTAGAGATATTAGGTTGTTTCGGAGCAGGAGACATCAAAAATGAGCAAAGCCTTCGCCGGGAATCGAACCACGGACCTCTCGGTTACACGTCGAGCATGCAGACCACTACACCACGAAGGCATGCGAAGAAGGCGGGAGAAATACCTTATATACTCCCCCTTTTTAAAGGGCGACTGGGGTTGTGGGGGCCAAATCGCGGTGGTGGAGAATCACATCCACCACCTTTTTAGTTCGGGCGCCAGTGTAGAGACATTAGGTATTTTTTTGGAACAAGAGAGATGAAAAATATGCACTGCCTTCGCCGGGGATCGAACCACGGACCTCTGAAATACCGGCTCAATGTGCTGACCATTACACCACGAAGGCACGCTAAGAATGTGGGAGATATACCTTATAAACTTATGATCAAAAATAACGCCTAAATATTTAATTTCATTCACCGTTTCGAGTAAGGCATTATCCAAGTACAACTGTTGGATTGAATAGCTGACATGCTTTCTTTTAATTACCATAATTTTAGATTTATTAGAATTGAATTCCAATTTTTGTTCTCTGCCATCTCTATCTGGTTGCACGGCAATTTATGTAGTTTTTCCATGTTTAATATGAGCAAACCAGTTTATCTTACGATTGTTCTGGAAAGACCCCATGATCTTAAGCACACAGCAGTAATTTTCTTTTCTAAAGTATTTTATTTTCTGTATAAGTCATCCAGAATAAAGTACGAAGTGGCCGAAGCCAGGTAACCTTCGGAGGACGAGGTTGTGGGGAGTCATCCCATATTAGTGAGTCGCCATAAACTTTACAATGATTGTATAAAGGATTTTGCATGACATCTGTATGTCAGGACAGAATAAAGGACTCTTTTTCCTCAAATGAATTATAAAACTGATTTAAAGTGGATTCAGAAGAGACTTTTTTGTACGTACGTATGTATGTATGCATTTCGCATAATTCAAAAACGAGTAAGTAGCCTCAAAACGTTGAAATTTTGTATATAGAACTGCTATAACATGTAGTTGTGCATCTCCCGTTTTGGTTGTAATCGGCCGAACCAAAAGTATAAAAATATATGTATATCTTGCTCTCTGTGTATTATATCTCCAAGAAACTTTGTAGTTTTGTCGCCAATTTAGGCTAAACTTTCTTCAATAGAAAACTACTTATTACGACAACTCTTTTGCTTCCATCTCTTAACACGTACTTGCATTCCAGTCATTTGGTAATCATTTGGTTTTTAAAATTTTAAGGCAAGTTGGTTAATTTTGCTTACTAGTTTGATTTTTAAATTTCTTTTTTACTACAGTTTTTAACTTTAATTT
>KK115513.1:170564-190962 GCA_000611955.2 Stegodyphus mimosarum
CAAAGATTACGCCAGCAATACCAACGTTGTACAGAAAATCATTTTTATCTCCAGCGCGTGAGAGTGTGTACCGAAATTTCTAAAGATATGCTCAATTTAAAATTAGTTTGCGTTATTGCTCTTGAAATGAATTTTATAGTTTTATAGTTTTTATAGTGCGAAGAACATAGTATTTAAAAAATAAAGGTAACACACAAAATGTTAAATAGACGCCCCTTTGGAGGTAATTAAAATCTGAAACCTTTCAGATTTTTTTTTTCATTGTTATTTTGTTTCAAAATAGTCAGCGATTCATTTTTTGTTGCATGTAGAATTAAAAATAAAGCATTTATTCGAAGTATTTAACTGCATACAAAGTATCAAGATGGGTTTTCTGTAGTTCATTCAGAGATGAAAATTATTTAATATTTGTAGCAATTCTATAGTTTTTTCTCTTAACTGGTGCTATCGAGGGCGAGGCGGGTATTTGTTCTTATTACCACCATCCAATTAAAAAAAATGGAAAAATTATTTTTTTTTCTAAGCTTTCAGCTACACTTTCGAATATTATACTTCCCGTCCAAATCGGTAAATATTTACCTATATTTGTAAAACTTCCTTCGCTTTCTTTCATTTCTTTTCTGCATTTTCTCAATGTTTAAAACAAAATTGCGAAAAGTGCTTAGTACTGTTCTTTTAACTGTTCATTCATTTGGCATAGCGGTTTATTAAATCCCTGCTTATTTAGCCGATGCTTTATTTAAAACATTGTAAGGACATCTTAGAATTAAAAATCCTTTATAATTTACTACAAAATACATTCAGTTTTGAAAAATTGCAAATATATGATAGGAATGATTATCATAGAACAAAATGTCTTGAACTAAGAGTTTATTTTAAAGTAAATTCAAGGAACATTCAGTGTTCCTACATGATTAGTATTTTATAAGTTCCATATTGTACCAAATTCATATTTCAAATCGAAACTGTTTAGGCGAAAAAGACATAATTCCATCAGTTTCGTCTCCCAGCTGAAATTGTTCGATGAATAAAAGTAAAATTGTGTAAATTTACTCAGATGGCTTCATTATTTTGAGACTGTATTCCAATGAAAAATTTAAAAGAAAGTGGATAAATTTTATGAATTTAAAAGGGAGATCTGCATCCTTTTAGATCTGACAACCATAAAGCTGACGACGTAATTTACGGAAAAATACCATTAAAAATTTATCGTTATAGATAACCAGAAAACATTTATTAAATATGAAGTTTTTGATCTGCCAAAAGAAGTTTTGGCAACGCTTCGAAATTTTAGAAATCCACAAAACAGCATCACAATCGCCAATTCATGTATTTTAATTGTCTATTCACATTTTTAGAATTAATTTTCGATAGTCTAAATACGCTTTAATGCGTACGAACTAGTTTTTTACTTTTTTCTAAACGAGTAAAATCGTTTGCAATTACTGCGACCATTAAATTAGTTTATATTGACAAGAAGAAATGATATCTTCTTTCATGAATGATCTGTATAGTGTAAGAAAATGTTAAGTGAAAGCAGATATGTTGAAATAAAAGTAAAACAGAACATAAACAACGAATAAAGTACGGAATAAATGAATCCCATAAAGAAATTGATGCATGTAAATTAAAATTCTACATGTATATACCTTTTTATTACTTTAGACTTTCATTCTGACAGTCAACTATGTGCATAAAGAGAACAATACCAAATGCAAAGCTCAGAAATCAGCATTTTGAAGTTTTGAAAAATTACGAAGTAACGCTTAATCTGTGAGGACTCAGTGTTCTGTGCATGCTTTTGGCGAACATTGTCGTACAGATGTCAAAGTCCTGATCTCGAACAGGGAGCTGAATGCAGCTATGTTCAGTGGAAGTGGTAGAATAACTGCACGCAAGGAGGGTTGGAAATTACCCTTTTATTAAACTACTATTTACAGCTACTTCCCAACTCGGATAGGATAACAGAAAATAATAACCGCACTTCAATCAAATAATTAAAAATAAGGTTAAGTAGAGAATTAAGAAGTCGTTGCTCTCAGAGCTATGAACGCGAGGTTGGCCTCTATGCTAAACGATCAACGATGCGTTGCAAGATTTAGCTAATGCTAACGCACTTAGATTTCTTCAATAAGTAATAGCGTAACAGTGCTACGGCTTAGAATTTCAATACTAGCTGGTCAGGCGAACATCGAACAGAGTAGCAGTGGTCTGAGACTAAAAGCTCTCTCCCTCCGAGAAGTTCCTTGCTAACCTTTTAAATACAGAACTTGGCTCCACCTCAAATTAGCATAAAGCTGAAACGCGCGCTCATTCTAACGGGAAGTTGAAATATGAGCTTACAGGAAAGAGAAATTAACATAAAACTTTGTTAGTTTAAACTAAAACCTCACAAATCTAGTTTTAAAAACTGTGAACTTTACGAGATAACTTGATGCACTGTGATTATGTTAATCAAGAAGTGATATTCATTATACAGTAGGACTGAGTACTCCTTGTTGAATAGACTTAGACGGGACTAGAACTCTGGACTTTCTACTGCTAGTCGGACGTGTTTTCTAATTGCATCGCAAAAGTATGCGGTAAGGAGGGAGAAAATACCTTATATTCTGATTAATTATTACACAGCAGTAAGTTTAATTAATTGCATTCGGATGTCGATAGTAGAAAGAGCTATGCAGAAATGGAATTTATATTTATTTCATGTATTTTAACTTCGAATAGTTATTGTTGCATTTTATTTCTTTGTGCTCTTAAGTAAATGCCAGTTCATATTTTTAGTCTATATAATTTTAAGTTGGCTTAAGTAAATTTAATTAATATTTTATACTTATGTCTGTGTTATCCTAAACTTTAATTTGCGTCTGTTCGCTTTCTATTGAAAAGCAGAAGATGGCCAAACGTAAATCAAGCTCGAAATCTATATATGTAAAGAAGAAAGTCTGTGTGTTTCTTCGCTAATAACTCAATCGCTACTATAGCTACCGTCACCAAACTTTCTACAATTCTTTCCTGAATTCTGAAAAAGGTCGGCGTCCACCTTTTTTTCCAAAAAAATAAATAAATGAAGGAAATAAAATAAAACAAAAATAAATAAATAAAAAGTCTGAAAGGTTTCAGATTTTAAATTACCCCCAAAGGGGCGTTTTTTTTAACATTTTGTGTGGTACCTTTATTTATTAAATATCATGTTCTTCGCACTTAAACTATAAAATTCAGTTTAAGAGCAATATCGCAAACTAATTAAAAATGAAGATATCTTTAGAATTTCCGATATACTATCTCGCGCGCTGGAGATAAAAAATGTTTCTCCTGTACAACGTTGCCATTGCCCGCTTTGAAATCCTTGAGTTTGCTGATCAAAAATTCGTTAAAGTTTTACAAAATATGAAATCGATAATAAAACAAATTCCAAATTTCAAAGTTGAGCTTCCAGATGCCCATATTCGCAGGAGGATTACCTTATTCAAAATTGGATGGCTCTGGGTACCGCTGTTATATCACAATGCGAGAACCATACATACATTTATGCAGATTCTTCATTATTTAATTTCTTTAAGTATAATACAGGTGGTGGCAACAATTTGAAAAATTTATTTTGTGTTAACGTAATCCTAACTTGATGAAATTTTGATTAACCAAGTCAACGATAAAGCAACATGTTGCCACTCGACAAAGCGCAGAAATTTGTCTTTTAAAATTAATCTGATGTGTACACCACATGACTTCCTTGCACGGAATACAAAATTATGCGTATTTTTTCCTGCATTTCGTTTAAACTTACTTCCTCGAATTCCATTAGAGATATATTTCTCAGTCAAATAATTCACTTCTCACTTCATGACAAGGCAAAAATACATGAAACATCAAAATAGCTTTATTAAAAATTCAAAAATATAGAAAAATGTAATACATAAATACAGTTGAAACAATTTAAAGAACAATTTTTACAATTAAAATTAGAATTTCTGCGCAAAAACAAGCTATTCGGCCAGCGGGCAAGAAGGCATATTTTTCGGTGCACAGAACTGAAAGTTTGCTTTTGGTCTCACTCGGTAAAAAGACTCTGAAGGAATAGAAACTGACTTAATTTGTTGTGGGGGCTATGCTGAGTCAATATATGGGATAATTTAATAACTTAAATGATAATTCCAGAATGGATTAAGCATGACTTAATTCGCAATAATAAAAGAAGATGCTATCGCTGTTAATGCGAAGCTTAGTTTCGCTAGAGTGGCAACAAATCCACTCTTCTCTTAAGTTTCAAATGTAAACAAATATTCCATGATAAAGAAATTAGGCTTACACGCACTTAAACAAATTTCAAATTGTTGATTATTCTATAACTATTGAGTGGAAGTTAATTAAAGGCATAAAAAACCTTAAACGGAAGGTAAGAACAACATAATTCAATAATTTTTAAAGCAATACACAATTTATCAACATATACGAATTAAAACCCTCAGTTAGGGGAGTAATAGAGTGGATACATGTATTTATATACTTTTGGTGCGACGGATTGCAACCAAAATAGGAGGGGCACATCTACATGTTATAGCAGTCCTATATACAAAATTTCAACGTCCTGAAGCTACTCGTTTTTGAGTTATGCGAGATACATACATACCTGCATACGTACCTACGTACGTGCGGACGCCACGAAAAAGTCTCTTCTGAATCTATTTTAAAACAGTTTAATAATTCGTTTGGGGAAGAGTCCTTTATTCTGTCCTTACGTTCAGATATTCAGAAACATCGTAAAATTGCATTCGATAGCTGTCAAAATGTATATTTTCGTTGAAATATGATACCTCAAATTTTTCGTGATTACAATAATTCCTTTTTACCTCGTACAAGGAAGTAAAAACGATTTTTTTACAGGAGTTAAAGAAC
The DNA here is from genome assembly GCA_000611955.2 of Stegodyphus mimosarum. Taxonomy (NCBI): domain Eukaryota; kingdom Metazoa; phylum Arthropoda; class Arachnida; order Araneae; family Eresidae; genus Stegodyphus; species Stegodyphus mimosarum. The sequence continues at coordinate 175,458 of KK115513.1, forward strand.
CTAAAGTCTCGGTTTCAATTATAAAGTTCGCTTAGTGGTTATAATATTGTAGAACATCAGATTATTTTTTAGCAAGAGAAGTGAAAAATGTGCAATGCCCTTGCCGGGACTCGAACCTTGGCCTCTCGAATACGAGCCGGGTGTGCTACCGTTACACCAGGAGAGTTTGCAAAAAAGAGGGAGATAATGCCTTATAATATATAACGCAAGTAATTGTACGCCCTCTTTGAATGGGATATTAAACTAGTAAGCAAAGCTTTCATTTCTCATCCCTACTACGTAGAGTAGTATTGTTACGTGCGTACGGGTTCGTTATATATTGAATGCACAAGTCATTAAAAAGTTAACAAAAATTTATTCTTTCCACAAGAAATAAATTAAAATGCTGAAGTATTTCTTCACAGATCTTCGCACAATATCACAATATCTCAAACGTTTAGCAAAAACTCAGTTCAAAACAGATAAAATAATTCTATCTCACAGCGAAATCGCTACAGCATTAAGTAAACAAACAGCCGTTCGCTTTTTACAGCTACAACCAAAGCTGTATGTAAGTAAAGCGTCGACACTTCAATGGGAGAAATTGAGCTTCGAAACGACCGCAGCGCTCGTAGCGGTGGCGATGTGGAAACACAATCAGCATGCTCCTTTTCTTTTCAGTCATTGGTTGTTTTGATTTGGTTGTTTGTTTGATTCTAACGAAATCTTGTTAGCTTCTAACGTGTTTTGGTTGTGATATTTATAATTTATAATTTTGTACTTTTTAATTACAAAAGGCTCTTTTCAGAACCAATTTTTTTTTTTTTCCTCTAATGGCGTATCGATACTGCGGATTAACGATTGCAAGAGTAAGATTTCGGCGAAATCTGATGGAATACATTTCTACACGTTTCCTTGAGACGATGCGTACTTAAGGAAGTAATAAAGAGGAGTTTTAGGATATGTATTGTTGAAATTAAAGGTAAAAAAATCTGATAATTAAAAGAATTATTCCCCTGTATTTTATAATAACGCAGGTACAAGTTTTAAATAATATTTAAAAAATCTTTTTTTTATTCCCTTTCAGAAATATTCAGAGAAAGTTATGTACTATTTAATGCATTTCACTGTTAAAATAAAAAGAGCGCTAATTTGAAAGGGACCGAATAGAGCATTAATTACAAATTAACTTAAATTTTTTTCATTTAAAAGATGCCTCAGAAGCTAAAAAAATCATATCATATTTGAGAAAGTATTTTAGGTAGAAGCTCTGTAAGTGGAGAAGAAATAATGCATAATTTTAATGTTAATAACAATAAACTTTGCTTAAAAATGTATTCTTTTCGTATACTTAGGACTCTGAAATACTGTACAAATAGAAAATATATACATTTATATATATAATTACGACGCAATTGCAAAATATTTACATCCAATCGTGTCAAAACTCATTGCGGCCTCTCCATCTTACTTCTAATCTCCATGACGTCACTGCAGGGGAGGGTATGAGGGGAAGAGATTTAGTTTACATCGCCACCACTGCAGTGGACTGGCGCTTCAATTTGGCATCATGTTATAGTATGGGAGTGCCGACGCTTTACTTACATACAACTTTAGCTACAACTACCACAGCAACAGCAACTGAGATGAGGTGTTTCAACTCGGCTTTTAAAAGCTTTTTAATTATCAGTAGAACAATCACGATTTTTCTGGATGGCAACAGTAATTACGAGATATTTATTTATCAAGCATTAAATGCACGCGCTCTTTTATTTTTATTGCTTTTTTTTTAGACGTAGCTTTCTCTTCAAAAATCGTCTGCGTTGCACGGGGAAATAAAAAGGAATTTTAGTTACAATTCTAAATAAATAGACAAATAAATGTGAAATTCGTTATTCGTAACAGTATTAAGGAACAAATACTTTTTGCGCTGTATTTGCGTATGTTCTGTATAAAAAATACCACAAGAAATAATGAATGAGGATTTTTAAGTCTTACTGTAAGAAATATATTTTAAGCATCTTTGAATACTATTTGATTATCTTTAAGAACATTTCTGTGTCTAACTGTGATATTGATAGCATCTCATCAGGAATTAAAACTGGCTACATACGTGCATACTTTAATACGTACATACACTTTAATTTAGTTTTATTATTCGTTTTGGGAAAAAGAGTCCTTTATTTTATCTTTACGTACAGATGTCAGGCAAAAAACATCGTTAAATTGCATTCGATAGCGGTCAAAATGGATATTTTCGTTGAATTATGGTACCAGGAATTTTTTGTAATTACCATACTTCCTTTACTTAGTATAAGGAAGTAAACAAGGAAGTAAACGCCTGTTTTCTTCTGAAGAAGGAATGCGCTTATTATTACATATTATTAGATTTACTAATTATTATTACTACATCTAAACCGTAGTTTTTTTTCTGTTGCAAATTGATTTGCTTCCTATGCCATACGTACTGCTTCTAAAGTATGGTGATGGACGATAAGTTTCTAACGAACTGGTTCAAGAACTGCCTCATTTTATCCTCAAAATTATTTCTGAAACTGTAGCTTATTTTACTTAAATTTAATTCACACGGATTTAATACAGACAATGTTTAGATAAACTTGTTATTCAAATTGTAGTAGTAAGGGAAATCGTTTAGTATTGTTTAAAACATTTATGCCCAAACTACAGAATCTAAACGGAAAACAGGAGATCGTAATCATCGTTAAAACAAATTTGCTGAATTGATATTATGGAGGGGAAAGAAATTGTTTGAAATTCTTTCGAACATAAGGTCTCTACTTTATTAAAGAATAAAAACTTGAAACCCAATTTCTTCAAGTTTCGAGAATGTGTTTTATATGGAACAAGAATGCATCTCCAGCAGATCTCGAAAGTTATTAAATAAAGCACTCATCTGAAATTTTCATTATATTACGTAATTTTTTTCGTTAATAATAAGTATAAAAAATAAGTTAATAATAAGTATTGGGAAGATTATTAGTATTTTCATTAATAATAAGTACTAAAAAATAAGTATTTTAAAATTTTATTAAAATGCTTATTTTTTTCATTAAATAACTTTTGCATGGCATAAAAATGTTCTCTTCTTTTAAAGATTTAAGGGAAAGTGTATTTTTTAAAACAGCGTTTTTATGCTGGCACTACTACTTCTACCATCATACCACTACTACTTACAAACACACACATACACATGCTGAAAAAAGAGGCAAAACACGTTAATAAACACGTAATTAAATTAATAAATTAAACTAACGTAAAAAGTTATATAAATATGTAAAAAAAAATATGTAAAAAAAATCTGAAAGCTTTCAGATCTTACGTCCAAAAGGACGTTTTTTTAATGTTTTGTGTGTTAACTTTATTGATTAAATATCATGTTCTTCGCACTTAAAATACAAAGTTAAATTCAATAGCAATATCACAAAATATTAAAAATAACATATCTTTAGAATTTCCGATGCACAGTCTCACGCGCTGTTAAAATAAATGATGAAAATGTTTTTTTTTTCGTACACTGCTGCCATTGTTCGCTTTGAACTCTTTGTGTCTGTTCATCAAAAATTCTTTAAAGGTTTACAAAATTTGAAATCTCTACATATAATAAAACAAAGAGTCTGTGTGTGTGTGTGTGTTGCGAGTAAGCTAATAGACCCAGGGCCACGAAATTTGGTACATAAGTGTATCTACACAAGAGCCAGTGCACCTCGAAGCGATTTTTTCGAAATTCGAATTAGAAATTTTTTTATTTTATGTTTTGTGACCAAATCGCGTCATTTTGAGACATAATGGGCTACAGGAAACCGAGATTTTCATTTTTATATCGTCCTGAAGCTTAGACACTTAGCTATTTTACGAACTTAAAATAAATTTCATATTTCAATAAATCGATTAAATACGAATTTATTCAGGAAGGTGACCTTAACACCTTTTCAGCGGAATTTTTTTAAAAAAAACTTATTTTAAAAAATGTGCTGTTTACTTTACTTTGATTTTTGGACACGTTGAACTTTAATCCTTTCGACTTCTTTTAAAAAACAAATTTTGGAAAAATAATAATATTTTGCATTTTTTTAAAATTTTTTAAATGAAGCTTCCGAATACACTTCTTACATCTCAGATATTTTAAAATGTAGTTTTGGCAACAATTTTCCTTCCTTATTGTTGTTGATAGATTTTGGATGAAATTGCATCATTTTGAATAGTTTCATTCTTTTAAAAATTTCGGTTTGGCAACAATTTTTCATCGTATTTCTTATGTTATTGTTTTTAAGAGACTGAAAAGTTTAAGAAATTAAAAAGCTGTTTTTTTTGCAACGGTAAATTGTTTAATTACTTTATTAGGATAATTAATATTTGTATCAAGGGATATTGCATATTTCATTGTAATATTATGTTTTAATTACATATAATTTTAATTATAAAAAAGTTTTGCATGATATTTTTGAATCTGTTTAAGTTCTTAATCTGTTTATACCATTTGAGTTCTTAAGATTTTGCAAAGGGAAGTTGGTTAATTTATTTATTAGGATAATTAATATTTGTATTAAAGGATATTGCTTATTTCGTTGTATGCTTTTTATATGTAATGCATTTTTAACTAAATTTCTTTTTCCGTTGTTGTTTGTTTCTTTTTCGATAAAATTGTTCTGCAGAGTAAAATTTTGTGCAGTTTTCAAATTTAATGTTTGGTGTTCTCTTTAGGCACTTTTCTGGTACACTTAAAAGCCAGAAAAAGGCTGGCAGCGCAGCGGCTAGTAGATAATAAAGCAAATTCAAAATTTGGGGTTCCAAGTGAGCATGTTCGGTTGGAGGACTGCGATATTTAAAACTTGATGGCTCTAGCTGCGTTGTTTCTTCACAATTCTAGAAACATTCATGCGGATTCTTCATTATTTAGTTTCTGTAAATGTAATACAGGACGATAATATTTGGTGGCAACAGTTGAAAAGTGAATCGAAGCAAAATGCCACTTTGAAATTAATAGCCCTTTTGGGCTAACTCCCTTTGGGCTAAAAATGTGTAATATGTAAATTACGTATTATATAAAATACGTAAAAAGGCTAAATATATTTATAAATAAAGTTATCCAATGGTTAAATCTGTTGATTTGATTGTAAAAGAAGGCTAAACATTTCCAAATTACCGTCTTTTTAGGTCTTCAGAATGTTTATTGAATCTAATGGGCGTTAGAGTGTTATGCCAGAATGGTTATCCAAATTTATCAAAATCTGGTTATTATCGAGAATGTGCAGTATCTTTAATGCAGAGTACTGATTATAGCAGAGGGAGTGAGAAATATTTTATGGGCTCTCCCACTTAACCTCATATCTGAAAATTAATTTAAAATTTAATTATTTATTTCCAAGGTGAAAAGAATATTTCCGTGGAGTACGGGATTCCGAATGTTAATTTTTTCTGAAACGGAGGTATAGAAGTTAAAGGTATTTTTTACCGAAATTAATGTAAAGAAAAATCATATTTTAATACACCTACAAACTAATTGCTAAGCGATAATATTCACATTTTTTTCGTATTTTATCATTTCCGCATTGTTTTGAAACTTAGATATTTTTATGAAAGCAAGTCTATACAGTATAAAAACGAAAATATATTTCTGTTAAATAAAAATAAAACTTTATTTTATTAAAAACTAGCCGCTATGCGGCCAGCCTTCGTCTGGCTTTTAAACGTACCGGAAAAATGCCTAAAAGACACACCTGGGACCGATAGCCCCGTAAATTCTTCCAACTATTTTTTCTTTGTTAAGAATAAAACCCTCCCTTGCATACGGCCCTGATGTATTACCAGAAAAACATATACATCTTGAATGTTTAGCAAACTGATAGCATGAGATGTGTATTAAACATTTGTTAAAACATAATTTATATCTCCCCTTCTTAATCACCACCATAACTACATAAAATATTATATAAAAATTCTACAATAATATAAATGACTCCATGCTACTTCTGATGAGTCAAAATTTTTTTAACTTTTTCTTACTTTATAGTTTGAGTGATTCCTTTTCTGAAATTTTGAAATATTATGATACTTTAGGTCAGGGTCGCCAAAGTGGGCTATATAGACCCCTAGGGGTCTATTTAACAACAGTAGGGGTCTATCTGACCCAAGGGGTCGAATGGGGGTCTATTGGGACTCGAAGGAAAAACAGTTCTTAATACGCAAATCACACATATCTAACTGCGTACGTAAAAATTTAAAATATTTTTATAATTGACTTAATATTATATTCTTTATAGAAAATAAAATAATAAATCAGAAAACAATCTGCCCCTTTTTTTCTTATGGGTTTTCGTATGTATACCGTGACGTCACAACTTGACCTTGTGACCAGTTTGTAATTTGCACGACTCATAGTATGTAGCCAGAAGAGCGATTGAGGTTTATCCGTGTCTCTTACTGGCGAACCCATCAACCAATTAGGAGCCTTTGGCGCAGACTTGGCGAGCGACGACACTGCCATTGGCTTTCTATGCATTAAGCGCGAAGGCAATCTTCACTACTCCGTTTTCTTTCTTCTTATGTCTGAATTCTCACACATACAAGAACTTATAAACTACGATCCAACTCTAGAAATTGCTTCAAAACGACCCAGAGCCATCTTCCACAATACCAAATGGTAAACTGTATATACTGTATATATATTGTACATAATAAAAAGTATAATATATTTTACAAATTATAAATTATAAATCTATTTATAATTTATTTAAATGAACTTTGCTCTCTCAAAATGGACTTGATCGGTTCTAGATCACTTGCAAAGTCATGTATATAGTGTACATAGTAATTTATTCAATATAGTAATATATTTAATACTATATTTATTTATTCTACAACTTATTTATATTTAAACCGAGTGATGATAACGTACCAAGACTGTGATTTAGTGCTCACAAACAATTTTTAAGAGATCTCTCTTAATAGTGAACATTTTAACTTAATAACTATTAAGTTACTAAATCAAAACTCCTATTTACTACTGTGCTTCTCATCTAACTCTGTACTTTGCTTCTCTAACTCTGTGTTCATTTTCTGTGCTTCAAGAATGTGTAATATGTGCTCAAGAACTGTGTTTGTGTAATTTTTCTAACAAAAGTGCTCTATTTAATCTCTAACTTTTAACTTTTCTTCTTGGAAAAGTTTAACACATCTAATTAAGCAGCCAGTCCAGTCCAGTCCATATAGATATGGCCGAAGTGCTGCTAGTCGATGCAGCGTTATCGGCTCCTGAATACTTTGCCGAAGGGCACATGACAGTGAGAAGTCCTAATAGATGAAAAGGAGGATTGAGATGGTAAAAAAGAAGAACCAGAGGCGACAGGTCGCATAGGGGCCCAAAACAAGCAGAAAATCATGACAAATACAGTAGATGCAAAACCAAAAGAGAGAAACAGCTTTCCTAGCCCCTCCCTACCATTCTCACATACTACGAGTATTTGTTTTAGCTTCGCCGTGGACGGCGTGGCGGTTATCGCCTTTATTTTATATATTCCAACGCCTAAGGGCTGAAATATTCCAAAAGCAGTGGTCAAAGTAGATTACTACTAAATGCCACTTAACCAGTAAAAGTGATAGTGATATAGTGATTTCTTCTTATGTGTGTGGTTTTAGTTCTTTTAGTTTTTTTCTTTTTTATACGGCAGTTACGCATCGTATCGTTGGTTCGTCCTTTGTCTCCATCGCAAACCATACGAGCCTTGCATATGTGCGCTTGTCCAGTTCTACACTGGATGCTACAAACGCAAATATCATATGCATTTTCAGCTATCTTTGTAAACTGTGAACAGTAATAAATGCTTGTAGTGTCATTATTACTACTATTATATCTACCATTGGATAATTAGTTATTGTTTCTATAAAACTATTCGTTTAGTTTTGATATCAATTTTAATTATTGTTACTTGTGAAAAGGTAAGCTTTAATAAGGTGGATTAGTATAATATACCAACTTAATTTTAACTTATTTACAGAACCCTAATCTAAAAATGACAGCTTCAGTATCTAAAAAGAAATGTTGGTATTATTCATTGGATTACTTACAGTTTGGATTTATTTGTTCACCGACAAATGAAACTATTCCCATGTGGCTTATATGCGAAAAAACTTTTGGAAATGTATACATGAAACCGTCAAAAATGAAAGATCATCTTGAAAGGCTTCATTCAGATAAAAAAAAATGAAGAATTAGAATTTTTCAAAAAATTCAAAGAAAAATTCACATGTCGACCAACTCTAAAAAGTTTTATGAAGCAGTCTATTGAAATTGAAAATGAAGGAGGATTAATTTCTTCGTACAAGATTTCGTTTAATATAGCAAAGAGGGGAAAACCCCACACAATCGCAGAAGAAATCGTAGTACCTGCAATTAAAGATGTCATTGAGAATGTGATGAAAAAAGACTCTACTAATGTTTTAAAGTCTTTGCCATTAAGTGCAAATTCTGTAAAACGGCGTATTGACGAAATGGCCGAAGAAATAGAAAACACAGTAGTTTCGGAGCTAAAAAATTGCAAGTTCTCTATACAACTTGATGAATCTGTTTTTGGCGTTTCTGCTATTCTTATGGCGTGTGTTAGATATTTCAGTAAAATTAAAGGAGAAGTCATTGATGAATTTTTATTTGCTAAATATCTTGAAACCGATGGGAAGGGAGTGACAATTTTTAGATGTTTACAAGAATATTTAAATAAATATGACATTCCGCTTGAAAATATAATAGCAGTAGCCACAGATGGCGCACCTTCTATGGTAGGGCGTTACCGAGGTTTTGCTACATGCCTCAAAGAAAAAGTGCCCGGTATTCGTACTATTCATTGTGTGTTGCATAGACACAACTTAGTAGCAAAATATCTGAGTTCAGAATTACATGAAGCTTTACAGTTTAATCTATTAAATCTATTAGTCAAATTAAAGCTCAACCTCTTAAATCAAGATTATTTGCCAAACTTTGTGAGGAAAACAATGAGTTATTTAACCAATTACTTCTGCACACCGAGGTTAGATGGTTGTCTAGAGGTGCATGCTTGCAACGGCTCGTCAATTTATTTGACTACACGACAGAATTTCTGAACGAAATAAATCCTGTTCTAAGTAATGAACTCCAAAACAATAAGAACCATATTTTTTATTTAGCAGACTTATTTGGAAAATTTAATGACGTTCAAACAAAACTGCAAGGAAAAGACGTAACAATTATCTAAGCTCGGACAATACTGTTAGGCATCCAAGTAAAATTAAAATTATTTAGATCTTCATTGCTACGTAAGGATTATAAGTATCATCAAATCTGCAACAATTAAAAATAAAAGAAGAAGACTTGGAAATATATACAAATCATCTTCAAAAATTAAGCGACGATTTTAAACTGCGCTTTGTTGATTTGGAAAACATCGACATCCCTGATTGGATTATTGCGCCATTTTCGGCGCAAATTGATAACGTCGACATCAACATACAAGATGAGTTTGCTGAACTATTGTCTGATCTTGAAGCAAAAACGCTTGTTAAAAATTTGACAATACATAAATTTTGGATTAATATAAATTTAAAGCAAAAATATGTGAAACTTTACGAAATGGTTCAGTCATTTATGCTGGCGTTTCCAAGTTCGTATATGGTTGAAGCCGGTTTCAGTCACGTTAATTCAGTTTTAACTAAAAACAGAAATAAATTAAATGCGGAGCTTCGAGGGGATTTACGGTTAAAATTGACTAATTTCGAACCCAATATAGCGAACCTTGCGAAGAAACACCAGGCACACTCATCTGATTAAGAAGTAAATAATCTGTAGCTACTATTGTGGGGGGTCTATGGAGATTTCGAAAAATTATATAGGGGGCGATGATCAAAAAAGTTTGGCGACCCCTGCTTTAGGTAATCTTCTGAGAAAATGTGTCAGCAGTTATATCGCAGCCTTTTAACTTGCTATAAAAATGACAATGAAATAAGCAGTATCCCTTAATACAAATATTATTGATCCTAATAAATAAATTAACCAAATTCCCTTTGCAAAATCTTAAGAACTCAAATTGTATAAACAGATTAAGAGCTTTATTTCCTAAAAATATCATGCAAAACTTTTTTATAATTAAAATTATATATAATTAAAACATAATATAAAAATTTACAATGAAATAAGCAATATCCCTTATTATAAATATTAATTATCCTAATAAATTAATTAAACAATTTACCTTTTCAAAAAGAAACAAGTTTTCAATTTCTTAAACGTTTCAATTTTTTAAAAAATGTGACATAAGAAGTACGATGAAACACGGTGCCAAACCACAATTCTAAAAGAATGAAACAAATTCAAAATGATGTGATTTCATCAAAAATCTATCAACAACAATAAGAATGAAATATTGATGCCAAAGCCTTATCTTATATGTGAGATGTGAGAAGTGTATTCGGAAGCTTCATTTAAAAAATTTTAAAAAAATACAAAATATTATTCATTTTCCAAACTTTTTTTTGTAAAAGGAGTCGGAAGAATCAAAGTTTAACGTGCCGAAAAATATAATAGGAAAATAAACAGTACATTTTTTAAAATAAACTTTATAATAAAATTCCGTTGCAAAGGTGTTAAGCTCACTTTGCTAAATAAATTCTCATTTAATCAATTTATTGAATTACGAAATTTATTTTAAGTTCGTAAAATAGGTAAGTGTCTACGCTTCACGACGATGTAAAAATGAAATGTATAGAGTGAAATCTCACTTTCCTGTAGCCCATTATGTCTCAAAATGACGCGATTTGGTCACAAAACATAAAATAAAAAAATTCTAATTCGATTTTCGAAAAACTCGCTTCGAGGTGCACTGGCTGTTTTGTAGATACACCTATGTACAAAATTTCGTGGCCCTGGGTCTATTAGCTTACTCGCAACACGAACGGAAGACACACACACACAGAGACTCTTTGTTTTATTATATGTAGAGATGATGTGTTTAAAATTTCAGTACATAACAATCCTTATGGGAGGGTAGGTTACGAGTTCCATATTCTTCCATCATCTCTACGCCACTGGATGACGGTCTTGCGTGAGGAGGAGCGTTATTGTAGAAAGAAATAGCTTTTAGTGCACTCAAGAAGAAACGGGAACACGGAGTCACAGCTCCTAGCCAATATATCGACAAACTGTCTCAATATCCATTAAGCATATGGAACTAGTCAATTGTTAAGCTGACAGCTGATCACGTTTGGAATGCATAACGCGCATAATGATAGTGTAGCAAAGCCATATCCAGTGACAGGATGCTGATGCAGATTGGGAAAAAAATCGTATAAAAAGTTAGGTATGTTATAAAGGGGAATGAGTGAGCATGTACCAGACGAACAAATAATGTGCACGAAAGATGACGGGCTAATAGTATTCCATGAGAGAATTGGCTTGCAAGTAGATGAGTTCTATTGCGATGATTATTTGTGAAAGAAAATAAAAAACGATTTTTACAGGAGTTAAAGAATTTAAAGTTTCGTTTTCAAAGTTTTTCGTTTAGTGGTATAATATTGTAGAACATTATGTTATTTTGAAGCAAGAGACGTGAAAAATGTGCACTGAACTCGAACCTGGGCCTCTCGAATACGTGCAGAGTTTGCTACCGTTACACCACGAAGGCGTGCAGAACGAAAGGAGAATATACCTCATAAGGTTGCTCATAAAGTCTTCATTGACAAGAGAGACGGGGTCATCCTCCAGTTCAACCTTGTATGATATATTTTAATTTTATAATAACTATTTTAATTTAGTTAGCTTTTCTTATCTTGCCTCGTTTCAACTTACAACTCTCTACCAGAATGAGTTTTTAGAATCGCGTTGAATGCAAATGAGGAAGAAACAGCATTAAAAGAAAGTTCAACTTACTTCGAGAGAGAGAGAGAGCTAGGAATCCTGAGTAGCCCGCCTTTGTCTTCGGCTCAGTCTCTCTAACTGTTGTTACTCTCGGCCGTACGTTACATGCTTTTTGATAGTTCTCCGGCTAGTTTAAAACTAAGGGCCAACTCCGTTAGAATTGTGTTACCTCCGGCTAAATCTCTTAATTAGATATAGTTAGCTCTTATTTTTAAGCCCAAATGGAGGCTTTGTTCTAAGCCCGAAGAAAGGGGCCCACTGTTCATCTTAACTTCGAGTGAATAAAGGGTAGTTAAGCCTTCTTGAGTTTACGATTCCTGTTATTTCGAACTAAGCGATAATTTGCTTAACAGTTCACTAGGTTCCGTGACATTTAAACTAGCAGAATCAGTGTGGAGAACACTTTAACCTTATATACTTCCCCTGTGAAAGGGCGGCTGGTGGTTAGGGAACCAATCATCAAATCCTAGTGGTGAAGAATCATCATTCACCATCTTTTTTTTTAAGTTCGAACGCCACTGTAGCGTCATTAGGTTATTTCGAAGCAGAAGGCATAAAAAATGAGCAATACCTTCGCCGGGACTCGAACCTGGACCCTCCGAATACGCGCCAAGTTTGCTACCGTTACACCCCGACGGCATGCAAAAAAGAGAGAGGTCCTTATAACACAAGTAATCGTACGCCTACTTTGAATGCGATATTAAAATAGCAAGCAAAGCTTTCATTTCTCATTCCACATATAGCGGAGCAAACACTCTTTGCGCTATATTTACGAATGTTCTGAATAAAAAATACCACAAGAAATAATGAACGAGGATTTCTTCAAGTTTTACTACAATGAATACGCTTTAAGCATTTTTGAATACCATTTGATTATCTTTAACAACATTTCTGTGCATAAATGTGATACTGATAACATTTCATCAGGAATTAGAAGTGGCTATATCGACTATCTCTTGGGTGGCACTTCAGACACGTAGCAATACATTACTTGGCGTTGATACCATTAACCTTCAAATAGTGGAGACAGCTTTGGTTTATCATAATTATACTTTTACTATTTGAAAATGATGCCGAAAATGCAGAGATTTTTAAAATTTTCATTTTCAGTAAGACTGATTTCACTGAATATAAAAAATTTCTATGCCAAATAATAGTGCATTAATTTCATACGCACCGAGGGAAATACACCAATAAGTATATGGACACCTATGCAAATAACGATATCTGCGGTCCTTAGGTACGTCACGGTCTCCGCCGGTATATATCGTGTAGCAAACAGCATCGGCTTTAGTCGCATGCAAGATGCCTCGCAGTTCGGAGCTCTCTGATTTCGAGAAAGGTATAATTATCGGGTATTACAAATGTGGCCGATCCTTAAGGGACATATCTAGCGATCTGAAGTACCCAAAATCGACAGTGGCCTATGTGACTAAGAAGTGGAAGGTGAGCGGTGATTGTCGGAATGTGCCCCGAGTCGGCAGACTAACGAAACTGGGAGATAGAGACCGACGAGTGCTGTCCAGAGAAATTCGGGAGAACCGCACCCAACTGATGGCTCTCATCCGCGAGGAGTTTCAATAGGCATCCCGGAGTATTGTGTCAATGAATACCATCCGCAAGGAAGCACATCTGCTTGGTTTTCATGGTCGTGCTGCTGCCCATAAGCCTTTGATCACAAAGTCCAACCGCGCTGCTCGGTTAATGTGGTGCAAAGCTCATCGAAATTGGACCGTAGATCAGTGGAAACGGGTTCTTTGGAGAGACGAATCAAGGTTCACCCTTTACCGTTCTGATGGCAGGGTCTAGGTCTGGTATCTACCTGGAGAACGTCTCCTGCCAGAATGCATTGTGCCAACAGTCAAGTTCGGCGGAGGTTGAATTATGGTCTGGGGGTGTTTCTCCTGTATGGGCTGGGACCCTTGGTCCCCATTCATGGTAATCTCAACTCCGATGCCTACTGCACTATTTTGGATGGCAATGTAATTCCTACGTTGTGGCAGTTTTACGGGTTGGACCCCTGTTGCGACAATGCCAGTTGTCATGTGTCGACGTTAACCAAGGCTTGGTTTGGTGCCAATGGAGTTCATAGAATGGGCCTGACTGCCCAGAGTGTAGACCTGAACCCTATCGAGAACCTCTGAGACGAGTTGCATCGCCGAATTCAGGGGTGCACTACCCGTGCAAAATCGGTGAAGGAACTTCTATGTCTTCTCCAAGCCGAGTGGAAGAAAATACCACTAGCTGTCATACAAAGACTTGTGGGAAGTATGCCCCGGAGGGTCCATGCTGTAATTACCTCTCGTGGAGGTTCTACCAACTATTGATTTTGGATAAAGTTAGCTTTTCTTTTCTATCACAGGTGTCAGTGTATAAACCTTCGTTTACAGCTAATATGTTAGAACACCATTTTTTTTTAATGAAATGCTACTTAGGTGTTGGAAAATAGCAACAGAATCAATGATTTTGTATTGTACAATTTGCTTCCTAGGTAATGGACGGACCAGCTCCGGGCATAAATGACATAAACTACTGCCTAGGAGGCTGAGTTTTAGAGGGCGTCAACTACTTTCAACAAAGTAGTGATTAACTAAAGTTATATTTTGTTTTTAACATGTTTAATTTATACGAGGCGCCAACTTTACTGCCTATTTACAGACTTATTACATATTAGCCTTATTTACATATTAGCCTTATGACTACTAAATTATTTCTAGACTGATTTAATTTTTTTCTATATTTAGTGTTTTTCTCATTCTTTGTTTTTGTTTGGCTTATATATTTCTAAATTATATTTGTCTAAATTCTTTAAAATGTATAATAATATTTTATAGTATATAATTTGGTTATTCTTCAAAATTAACATATAAAAATCTGTAAACATAAATTTTTCAACACATGTAACAATTCTCTTAATATTTTTGTTATGAACTTTATTGGAAACAGCCTCTGTATGTCATATGTATATTTGTATATTCATTGTAACTCTGTAAAATTTTATTTCAAATAAATGCCGCTGATAGCGGATGGTGGATAGTTTCCATCAATAGAGCACAAAAGCTGAAAGTCGAAAAGATGGTGCAGCTGCTCTATTGATGGTCTCCTGTCTCCTGCCTATTTACAGCATCAAAAATGCTGAAACCGCCTAGACAATCGTATCTTCTATCCTGTGATATTTTTTTTGGAGGGAAACTATAGACGTTGTTTCTGTAACCGAAAGAAATCATGTAGAACATTAGAAAATAATATTTTGACGATTTATTTATCGTTTGGAGTTCGTAAATGAAAAAAAAAAAACTATTGAAATCATGTCAATTGTTCTGAATAATACGCATATAAATATAAATCAATAAAATTAATTCATCCAATTTTTATATGTACGTTTATGGCTGCTCTAAATTTGAAACATTCATTTTCAATAAATCTGAAATGGAAAAATGTACAGGATCCGTGAGAAAATGTATGCAAACTTTACCAGATGGTATATGCATATTGTTTACGAAGTTGAACTGAGTTATTGTTACAGTATGAAACTTAGAGCTCCTTAGTCTGGTGTTTGCTCAACACATGTCGGTACTGTCATGTCTGTAATATGTGACGTATGATAGTGAATCCAAAAAAAAAAAA
>KK115514.1:0-13132 GCA_000611955.2 Stegodyphus mimosarum
TTGGGAGTTTATAACTCTATGAATAGTTAGTCCTATTGGTAATTAAGAAACGAGAACTAGCAATGATCTCTTGAAAATTATACTCAGAAAATATTCTTTCAAAACATCAATGCTTATAAAGAATACGCATTTTAACGAACACTCATTTTTATAAAATAGTATTCATACACATTATATTAAGCCCTGGAAGCAAGAATTATTATTTTCAGTGCATGAAACAACTCAAAAACATGTTCTATTAAGATAGAAAGGTTTTCCAATCCCTGCCTTATAATATCAATAATTATTATTATCTGAATTATTATTAACAATAACATGAACTTTATTAGTTAGCTATATGCAGCAGATATAAGCTTCGTTTAATTCAGTAGCTGAATAATTATTAAATATCTCATTTGATTCGCAAAGAAATTTTCATGTTTATTCTAAAAGCTTCCTCTCTCTTTCTTCCCCACAAAGAGCTTTCTTTAAATATACTAATTTAATGATTCTCATGCTGCCTTTTATTTTATACTTTAGAAATATTTTAAAACTTTAAGCGCGTACAAACTATTATCACACTTACGTAAATGCAAAATCAATTATTGTAAGAGGGTAATGATAAACATTAATTAGATAGCATCATAATCAGTCAAACAACATAATAATAAACATGACAAAAATCAATAACAAGAGCATTTAAAATATGCAAACATGATAAAAATTAGTTAAATAATAAAAATAATATTTTTTCAACATTTTTTAAATCTTTAACTAAACATAAAATTGATTTCTTAGATACACATGAAATTTGTTTTCTAGGTATGGATATCCATATGCTTGAAGGATAAAAATTCTGAAGCAAAATACAGCAACTTAAATGTTTTCGTCAGTTTAATTTAAATATGCATTTTTTCATTAACTGCAATATTAATTTTTAAAGTTATATTACCAATATTTAAGTGAACATGTAATTAAAAGATTATTCTATCAAATATAACAGTTACCATAATCCCTATAAACAGAATGTACTGCAACTCGTGAGCTATAGTCTTCGATTTCGATGCTTTTTTAGTTTGTTTATTATATGCATATGTAGTAAAAGTATTTCTTTTGTTAGAAACCTCGGTTTCCGTTTTTTAACCGCATGCTTGACGTCGTAAAAATAAAAATATAAGTCAGCCTTCAGGTGTTAAGCTTCATTCGGAAATATCAGACTTCAAAGTGTGTTTTTTTTCTTTTAAATTACTTTTATTTTCGTTCTGGCAACAGTCTGTTGGACTTTCTGCATTGGAAAGGGAAATAAACTTCAGAATATTGAATAACCATCATGAATTGTCAGATTAGATACAAAAAATCACAGAAACTACTTCAAAGGAAACTATCAAAAATAAAATTTCTTGACAATGATTGCTAGGCTAAGGAATTATTTCTTTAATTTGTCATTCAATCTTAAAAGATAATTTGAAAGGGGTGAAATGAAAATGATATTTGAAAATTTTTAAGGATAGTTTAATAGAAATCATATTTTATAAAGTAAAAATAATTCTCCAAAAGGAGATTCAGGATGTGAAAGGATTGAATAAAAATTATTTTTTAACCCTCCAACCGTGAGATGGTTTCGCTAAGAAACCTCAATTTTCATAAGTCTGTCACAAAAAATAGGTATCTCTTGATTTTAATGCCAAAATACGCCGGGTACTTATACCTGGATTTTTGCACTTTTAATATATTACCTTAATTTATTGAACACATTTCAAGATGCAAATATATACATTGGTTATCAGAATTAAAAGATAATGACAGAAATAAAAGGTAACTAATACATAATGAAAAATTATTAATCGAAATTTGTACAAAAGCATTACTTTACATAAATTACAATGCTTAGCAGTTGATTATTCGCAAAATATTGAAATTAAAACCAAATTTATAGAAATTGGAAAATGATGAAAAAATTAAGTCACTTGTGGAAAAATCTTTCTTTAATATGGCGTACGGCCACCTCGGACAGATATGCATTTCTCACAGCTTGATTTCATAGACTTTAACAAAAATGTTGATCAAATCTTGTGGAACTGCACGCCACGCTCCTAAAAGTACATTTTTCAGCTCCTGGAGGATTCGGGGAGGAATTTGGTGCGCTTAAATTCGGCGCCTTAAGACATCCCATACAAGCTCAATCGGGTTCTAGGAGGGTGATTAAGGTGGCCAATCCATTCGAACTTGCAAGTATGCTAACACTACATATGCTGTATGCGACTGAGCATTGTCATCCATCAGCAAAAACTCTGGTCCAACAGCACCCCTAAACGGTCTAACCTGGGGTTCCAGTAGCTCGTTTACGTATCTCCAAGTGGTTACAAAACCTTCTTGAGAGATACGCAGCTCGGTACGACTATTTGTCATTATTCCTCTTCAAAATCATTACACTGCGGTCGTGGAAACGGGATATTTCATGGACAACGGAAGGTAAGTTGCGTGTTCCTTCCTTTCTCCAGATCAAAACACGTCTAGAATCACTGTACAGACTATACTTGGACTCATCAGTGTAAACAATACTCCGACCCAGTCGTTTTGGCTCCATTAAACATAACCAGTTTAAACGGACCCCTCTAGAAGCTGGAGTGAGGGGGAGACAAACCATTGGTTTTCTCCCATACAAGTCCAACCTCGTTAAGCCTGTAGAAGTCATTAGGTTATTTGGAAGCAGGAGATGTGAAAAGTGAGCAATGCCCTGCCGGGACTAGAAACATGGATCTCTCGAATACGTGTCGAGCATGCTGACCAGTACACCACGAAGGCATGCGAAGGATATATATAATGCGAAGGAATACCTTATAAGCCAGTAGAACGGCTAATTCGAGTTCCTGTGGCAGCCTTAATGTCTAAAACCACTTGTAGTCGCTTAGTGGTTTCTTCGCGCCGACAACGACAGAAAGTGGTCTTCTGATGCAGCTGTTGCTAGTGGCCCCGGCTGCGGCTTCAAACTCTTGACATGACACTTAGAGGCATATTCAAATCTTGGGAAACCTCCATTTGTGCTTGACCTCTCTCGATTCTACCAATTATTCGCCACTTTTGACCTCCACTTAAATGATGTCTTTGAGCCATAACTACTAAATATTGATCACTCTCAGAAACCACATTCTTTCACTTTAAACAACATTGCAGACTGGAATTCCAACATGCGTCCATTGCGCACCACATTGTTAATCACAGAATTTGCATATTTCCGGCGCTAAAGCATGCGCGGAAGTGCAATTTTGTGTTCACTTGTATTTAGTTAGAATAAAAAATTACAGCATTGGGCGCTGGTTGTAATATTAACTTAGTGAGCATATTTTTTCTCATTATCCTTTAATTTCGATGGTCAGTGTGTATACGTTTTTAAAAACGTTAAAAAAAGACTTTAGGTCGTGCATATATATACGGCCTTGTCGGACAGAGGTGTTTTAACAGAATATATAAATACTTTAAATTTATTTAATTATTTTTTTACTTTCTTTTCCTTCAAGAACTAGCAAGGAGGAGGGAGGTATTTGATTTACAGGATATATTAGATATATCAGAGCACTTTTTGTATCCAATTTATCATTTGATTGATGAAGAATGTTTCATGTTTATTCTGAAACATTTTTCTTCTCTCCGCGGAAAAAGCTTTTCATAAATGTTTATTTATCGGTTCTCATATTTCTGCTTAATTTTTATACCTTACAAATGCTTCTAAATATTTTAATGTGTTACACAAATACAAAATATTATAAATTTACATTAATATAAAATTAATTAATAAAAATGGTAATTGTAAAATTTAGGAGAATGCTAATAAATAAAACAATAATGATCAGTTAAACAGCATGATAAAAATCTATTTACAGCATAGTAAAAAATCAGTAAAACAATTTAATGAGTTTCACAAAATTTTTTAAACTTTACTTAAGCATAAATTTCATTTTCCTAGCATTTGTATACATACCTGGAGGATAAAAAATTCTAAAAGATAACTGTTACTTCCTTTGTTTACCTTGATGATGCATTATTAATGCATTTTATTAATCTTGTATTATTAATATTTATCTAAAAATATGATAAAATTTTATTGGAGTATTTTAACTAACTGAAAGAGTTACAATGCGAAAAGAAGATGTAAACAGTATTAATATATAAATGCGCCGTCCAACCGGGATAGTGGTTAACAATGCTGACTGTCGTACCGAAAGGCCCGGGTAGTAGTTATCGACGCTGACTGCCGTACCGAAAGACCCGGGTTCGAATCCCGAAGACGACATGGATGCTTGTAAATATATAGTGTCTGTGCGGCATGGGGGCTCTTTAAATATGCGGCAAACTGAAAGGCCTCTCGAGAGGGTGGGGCAGACTCTCGGACCCTTTCTCTCCGGGATGCTTCCCATCAAAACTGGGGGCAAAACTGAGCGAAGTCGTACTGTCACCTGTATAGTTCTCAAGGCTCTTGTCAACGACAGGCCAAACTTTCGTGCTTTTTTCAAACTTTCGTGCTTTCCTTGCCAGTCTCGGCGAGGGCATCGCTCATTTTTCATGTCTCCTAATGTCTTTACAACTTGATAACTTTAGCTGTACCTGTTAATGTTGTATAGTTATGTCGGCTTCATTTGGTACTTATATAAGTAGCAAATGAAGTGCCAGCTGTCTCTATACAAGTTCCAGTTTTCTTTTAAATATGATTCTTTCACATATTATACTACATGTACTTTGTACAGTGGTTAATGTCACATGTGAGTATTATAAATGTTCAGTTGTGTTTGAGGTACTAATTTCAAACATTGAGAATTATAACATATAAAGGGGGGGGGAGATACACTGCAGTTCAAAAGAGGACAAATTATTGTTTTTTTTTTCGGACTGGTGTATTTGTTAATAAGATAGCAGATCTTTTTACGAATCAAGGGTCATAATATCCAAGCTTATGGTTGTATACCTAGAAAAGAAAAGAATTACGTCCAATCGGAATTATTGGTGAGATAAAAGAAAATTATCTGAAAAGTGACGTTAAAATCACAAACAAGAATTAAAAAAGATTGCATCGAAAATAAATAAATGAAATAAAAAGACTACCTAAATTAAGAAAGAATTTAATAATCTCCTGAAGTCCTCTTTTTCTGCAAAACCTCCTTATTCGGAAGTTCAAACAATTATGCAAGTTAAGATACACAGTCAAGCAGCTATTTTACAAATGAGTCCATGATAAACGGCAGTTTCAAAACTGTCAAGAGGGCAAAATTTGGGCAATATACAATGTAAAGTTGTGTCGTTCAGAGATGAGTCTACTTTCACCATCTTTCCCACTTTGGAGAGATTTTGCGTACGGAGAGCTTCTTCACGGGCACATGTTTCGGACTGTCTCGAGACCAGAGTGAAATATAGTGGCGAAATGGTTAGTTTTTAGTATCTGGGGACACTAAGTACTCTTGATGGTAACATTATTGTCAAGAACTATAGATGAGTTAAATTCACAAAATTATTGAGACTCGGTACCTTATATACCTTATATGAAGATGACAGTGCACAAACTCACACTGCAAATCTGGCTAAGGCTTTGTTTAAGGAACACAAGTATGAACTTGATACTACCGAGCCTATCTGGGTTAATGCAGAGTTGGAAAATATTTTTCTGTTCTACCATTATGAAGTGAAACAGCCACTGCTTGGACGATGAATGGCTAAAAATACCTTTCATGATTGATCAAGCCTCATATCAATCATTTCCAAGAAGAGTCGCTGTAATTTTGGCCTCAGATGAGGAATATATTGTATTATAGTCTGATACTTTGAAATAGAAACTTCAAGATTATTTTCAACTCCTCGACTTGCCTCGTAGACCACAGGAAATAACCGCACAGCATATATTGCATAGGAACAATAGATGCACCAGATGTGTCGCCTAATTTTTTCCTCGGTTTCAATTCTGTTTAGAGTGTTTCGCTTCCTGAAAAGCTCATGTATGAAGGTTGACTTGAATTACAGTCTCAAAGGAAGAGGAGAAAATAAATACTGCGCGGTTAGCCACCCAAACGGCACAGTGGTTATAGGGACCGAAGGACCCAGGTTCGAATTCTGGAGATGGCATGGATGTAAATTCTCTGTTCCCTCGCAGGAAGTAACGGTGGCCGCCTATTATGTGCCTCCATAATAAAATGACCACCACTTCTGGCCTTAGTAGTGGCCGAAGCCTAAAAATGGCTAGTGCCCGCCATAAAAAAGAATGCTTGTGCGATGAAGAAACGATCTACTATTGCAAGTAGATAGTCAACAATAATACTTTATACTCTCAAGAATAAGACTCTATCGAACATAAGGTCTTCCTTCCAACTTAGGTAAATTTTAAGAAATAAAAATATATTTTGTCTTGCGGCAATTCTAGAAAAGAGAAATTTAGACCCTCGCCTCTCTTCTTTCAGAATTTTCTTGATACAATTATCAGCGGCCCAAGGACGTCGTTAGAAGTACGATGTTACTTATTTGTTTTCGGGCCTATCAACCCGTCTCATATAATTAAGACACAGGAACTTCTGGAAGCATCATTTTAATATTTTCCATTGCTTAGCTATCATTTACAAAGCCTGGCAGCAAGTGACTCATCATGAATTTGGCCTGGACGAAATTATGGACAGACTGCAGATACAGACTTCGACAATGAACACATTTTTTTTGTGTCTGTAGGCATATTGCTAGGCGAAACCATGGCCAGGAAGTTAACATTGAAGACGCGTAAAAGGTATTAGATGGCCACAAAAATAAACAACAAGAAAGAACTACAACAGCTTCAGAAGCAGCAGCAAAAAGTGATTGTGGAAGAAATGTCTTCAGAAGAAGAGGATCTTAACGATCTGATCCATAAAGTTTGTGCAAAATAGGATAAAATGCAAAGTTTTCACGTAGCAATGTCATCCCGATAAAGTAGTAGCAAGTATTTTAAATAACAGTGCCATATCTCTTTTTAGAAACATTTTAAAACGCAGACTAATCAGATGACTATGGGCAAATTTTGAGTAACATGGATACCAAGTGAGGCTCAAGGAAAGGCTTTTTATTTAGACAAAACTTAGAATATCACAGCACATTCTTGTAGTGCAGTAAACACGACTCCGTGGTGATGCAAATAAATAGAGCAGTTAAATTTAAATTAATCTTTGAAGACTATCCAAAGACTACGAAATCAAATACTAAACTAGAAGCTGGCTCAGTAACTTTACCGGCGAGTTGAATTTAAACTACTGGCAACAACAGGCCGCAAAACCGAATAATTAATTATAATTGTTGCAGCTAACAGGAACTAATCATGCAGCGCGCAAATGTCAGAAAAACTCTCTCTGTCTCAAATCTAAAACCTCAGCTTAAATACTCACAATTAATTTACATTGTGATGAGGACTATGAAACGGAGGAGTTATAGTAAAGATTAAAATCATTACAACTGGCTTATTAACATAAGATACACTATAACGGGAAATAATCAAATTAAAAACAGTTCAAGGACTATCGAAAATTAAGGTCAGTATTTTACCTTTAAATTATGAATATATACGTAATATATATATTCAAAATTTTATAGGTTCTGTGAGTTGACAAAGTTTGAAGACCGCTAACATACATGAAAATTGTAATATACATAACGATGCAAAAGCTAAGGAGAGGATTAAGAGGATACCAAACAGGAAAGCAATTGTGTTTATTTGATATTCTTACGAATTTCACATTTTTTGGCTATTTATTTAGAATTGTAAATAAAATTCCTTTTTATTTAGCCGTGCAAAGCAGACGATTTTTGAAGAGAAAGCTACGTCGAAAATAATAATAATAATAATAATAATAAATAAAAAAAAATCTGAAAGATTTCAGATTTTAAATTACGTCCAAAGGCGCGTTTTTTTAACGTTTCGTGTGTTACCTTTTTTTATTAAATATCATGTACTACGTACTCAAACCATAAAATTCAGTTCAAAATCAATATCGCAAAATCATTTTAAAATGAACATATCTTTAGAATTTCCGTAAGTCTCGTGCGCTGGAGATAAAAATGTTTTTTTTTTCCGTACAGTGTTGCCATTGCTCGCTTTGAAATCATTTAGTTTGTTAATCAGAAATTCGTTGAAATGTTACAAAACATAAAATCGATAATAAAGCAAATTTCAAATTCAAAATTAGGGCTTCCAGATGCCCATATTCGCAGTAGGATTACGTCATTCAAAATTCGATGGCTCTAGATTTTGTCACAATGCGAGAAACAATGCATACATTTATATACATAGATTTTTCTTTTTTTTAAATTTAATGCAGAGCGATAAAATTTAGTGGCAACAATTTGAAAAGTGAAACGGGCATTCAGAGTGAATCGACGCAAAATCGCAAAACGAAAGTATTAGTCCTTCGGGACTAAATCCCTTTGGACTAATAATAAAAGAGCGCGTACATTTAATGCTTAATAAATAAATATCTCGTAATTACTGTTGCCATCCAGAAAAATCGTGATTGTTCTACTGATAATTAAGAAGCTAATAAAAGCCGATTTGAAACTCCTCATCTCAGTTGTTGCAGTTGTTGTTGTAGTTGTAAAAAGCGAACTGCTGTTTGTTTCCTGTAGCGATTTCGCTGTGCGATAGAATTATTTTATCTGTTTAGCTTTGAGATATTGTGATACTGTGCGAATATCTCTGAAGAAATACTTTAGCATTTTGATTTATTTCTTGTGAAAAGAATAAATTTTTGTTAACTTTTTACGATTTGTGCACTCAATCCATACTGAACCCGTACTCACGTAACAATATAGTATCTTGATAACAATTATCTAATGTATAATGTAGTATGTACTTTGATAACAAATTATGTAATGAGATTTTAACAATATGCTCAATAGTAATTAATGTGTGCTTTTATCAAATTTATTAATCGTAATTAAATCATTACCCGGCGCAGTGCTATTATTAATTATTCATTTGACTGGAATAATTAAAATATGCGTGCGGTAGTGTTAGTATTGATAGGTCATTCAACAGGAAGTTTTAATTAGAGATTTAATTAATTAAATTATTAATTAATTAAGTCCCTAGTTGAAATTTATTTGCGAATAAACTATTTTGAGTCCTGGACTTTATTTAAGAAATGTCATTAAGAATTTTACTCCTTAGTAGTCAAAAATCTTACGTACATTTGCGATTCCATTTTAAAGTGGCGCTGTTTTGACTTTTATAATATCCCTCACAATAAATTAATTATGCATTGAGTTAATATCCTCTTTCTTTGCCTCATTTCCTATTCATTAAAAATATGTTACAAAATAAATTTTTGTCAGACTGATGTTGCCTTGTTCGGCTTTGAAGGATGGAAGTTTGTTGGTGGTAAAATAAAAATACATATGGAACAATCTAGAAAGATGAATCCCTTAGGTAAGTCTAATGAATTTCCGAAAACGGATCTGGATATCTCATTTTCCGCCCAGTCGCCACCCTTGTACAGGTGCAGAAGAATATTTTTTTTTTAAAAAATGCGATTAAGGTTTTTTTTCTCTCCCCTCCCCCCAGGCAAAAGGAAACTTAATTCCTGTTATTCGCCTGTAAATGTGTTTTCACTGAGGAAATCACACGCATCTTGCAGTGAAACGCACTCTACACCTTCACAGTAAGTTGGATGGACAGCTTTAAAAAATTTAATAGATCCCCGTCTGTATAATCTTTGCACTCACTTTACTGTTTAAGAACCAATCTTTCAATAAATTTAAGAACATTAGTTTTAAAGAACATAAAACTTTCTCACGTGGAAAACCACATGTGGATGAAGCGACGTTATGTAATACTTGATTCCAAAATTTTATTAAAATTCTATTCCACTTTTTTCAAATACTGGATTTCAGTACCATTTTTACTAATTGAAAACTGGGCAAAAGAAAGGTGTGAAAAGGCATCACGTATTTTTAGCAACAAAAAATATGGATAAAAGTTCGTTAATTTGAAGGGTATTATATCCCTTTTAGGAATGTTTTCCATACCCGAATTAATTTAACATCAAATTTAAAGAAGAAATATGTATACTCTAATTTATTCTAAAAGTACCTAATTTGGTATATAGCTTATCTGCACAATACCTTTAAAGAATAAAAATGAATTTTTATGGCTTTTTTTAAGATGAAAATTTACTCAAATAGGCATTGAAAAAGATTTACTTTTTAATGTTTAGCACGTATACAGATTTTTGGACCCCATCTTTGTGCTCCAGATTGAAATATATTGCTGCTATTTTAATACTTGTTCGATATGCTACTATTTTCGAGATAAAATCTATCAGTCATAAGCAGACATTGTTGCCAACTGAAGATGTCTAACATCTTTCATTCAGCACAAATATTATAAGTGCACAGCATTAAATTAATTATTTAAACGGTAATTCTATCTGGACTTCTTAAAGACATTTTCCAATAAATATTATTTTATACCCTGAATGCTAAATATCAAATATACTCTTTATAGAAGATTTAGGGTAAAATGTTTAATCTGTTTCTGGCATACGCTATTGTCTATATTAAAAAATAAAATCTAATGGTTATAATGAAGTTTCGTATTAACATGTAGATTACAAGTTTCTTTAATATACCCCACTTTTAAATTTTGTTCAGAGGATAATAAACATTTTCACTACTGGGAAATTTTTTAGCTTAAATTATTTTTCAGTTTAATGTTAATTTTATTCAGTAGTAGAGAATAAGTTTTATGAATTGGCAACAGTAGACATTAGTTTTATTTAAGGGAAATGTTTATTTCTTGTTTTGTATTCTTTAAACTTTCAAATACGTTTACATTTTAATTTTTTTATAAAACGTAAAGACAAAAATTTCTTTTATTCTTTTCACTATTAGACTAAAAGAATGTAATCCAAAAACTTTATTTTAAAGTTTTTGGATTACATTCTTTTGGCAGGGAACGCAAAATGCTCATATTTTGTATTAAATAATAACAGTTTCACAAAACATATTCCGAAACGAAACCAGACCTGTCTACAGATAACCAATATGATGTTGTGGACATACCAATATTGAATAGATCTGATTTCGTGAGTTAAGAGAATTTTTAGCAATTAAGCACGGTTTTGTATTTTCCTATTGCCATAGTTGAATCTCCCATATTTGATGCACAATTTAAATTTGAATTTTTTGCCATAATCTAATTCATACCGAATACGTTTTATAAATTTAAATGTTCAATTTGAAATGAATGTCATTCGTAGTTTCAGTATAAAAGATAAAGGATGAGTACTAAATAAATTCTTCTCAAAGTTTAACTAATCCATACAAGCGCTGGTTCAAATGCTCGCAAACAGAGTGTAAGAGTAGGTCAAGCACATGAAAAAAAAAGTTTTTATCGATCTGTGCCTGCAAAGTCAACTTAGTGTAGTACTAAACATACAAGAAGAATAAAAGATAAAGGAATTCAAAGTAACAAAACATATTTATTAGACATATGTGTAAAGTAAAAACATGAAGGCAAACTTCTAATTTTTATTGGCAAAAGCCCCTTTCTTTATTCATTTAAATTTGGCTGTTTTTCCTTTCTGTCCTAAAATAGTATTATTTATAGTAGACCAATCTAAACTGCGTCAACGATCTTAGTATATAATGAATTGCAGTGCAAGTATGTTTCAGCCAATAAGGGAACAATATTTCATTTGAAATCAAAATCTTTTTGAGGCTCTTTCACGCTTTTTCTGAATTCCTCGACACTTTTCTGCTTGCTTGCTTCGAACTAACAACCCGTAGCTCATCCATTATTTTAAGATGTGCTGAGCTTAAAAAATGTGGGTTACATGTGGTGTGGTGCTACGTTTGTCTCCAAGTTTCGTCTTTCTATGTCCACTATAAACTACCTCCAATTTATTATTTGTATGTTTACAATTTCAGAGGAAGTTCATTCCATCCGCTGCAGTATATGCTTCACAACATTCATCCAATAATACCTAGCTTAGAATCCAGTGGACTTAGCTCGGAAACCATTTCCAAATAAGGTCATGTGATTTGTAAAATGATTAACTCTGTATTCGTAACTGCAATGTCGTATACTACTTACTATTTAAACTTTTTTCTGTTAAAACTTTTTTTTGTGAGATTATTAGGCTTGTCATTTTTGTTCTATTTAATAAAACCACTGCTTTTTGCAGCATTATATTTTAGTATATGTTTTCCTTAATTTTATTAGTAAAATTATTTTTAGCCCAGAACGGGCTGTTAATCTCGAAATGGGATTTTACGGCGATTCATTATAAATGTTTAATGCATAATGATAATAAGTTACAAATAATGACGTTTCGTAGTCTTACCCGTACGCTGTATGTCGGGATGATAAGACTGAAGTTACGTTGCTAACATTTCCTTGGCTTCAATTTTGTGACGTCATGCTGACTCCATTTATTCTAACCTCCATGGTTCACTATAAATGGCATATATCTTTCCAAATTCTGCCCACCAGATATAATCTGCCCGCATTATTTTTAAAGAAATTAAATATATGAAGTACCTGCATGTAAGTATGCATGTTCCTCCAGTTGCAAGGTTACTGAGTAATAAATTAAGCGACTTAAAAGTAATAAACACAGCTATTGAGAATACCTTTTTTCTACTTTTCAATCTGATTGATTTAAATATACATGCATTAAAATCATGAGATGTCTAATTAGAAATATTCAATATTTTTATGAAACTACACTAGCTGGACTCATTTAAACTCACTACGTACTGTTTCCTTTTTCTGATAACTATTTTAAGCGGCTATTTCTTAAGAAATAATATAGCGAATTTTAAAATATGCAAAAAACCTCTAACACACTATCGGGAATTCTAAAGATATGCTGTTTTTAAATATTTTATGATTTTGCTATCAAAATGAATTTTAAGTGGCATGAGTGCGAAGAAAGTAACATTTAATTAATAAAGTTAACACATAAAAAATTAATAAAAAAGTTTTTACTAGCCATATTACTAAGAAAACTGAATATTGATATGATAAACTGAGAAGAGATTGAAAAGATACAAAAATATATGCCCCACTTAACACTGCATCCAGAATTCTAAACATGTGCTGCTATCCAGCTTTTACAAATTTAAAAGCTTAAAAAAAAAGGCTTAAAAAAGG
>KK115514.1:23294-59493 GCA_000611955.2 Stegodyphus mimosarum
TGATGGACACTTCAAACTAAGTCCAATGATGGACACTTCAAACTAAGTAAGGAATAGTAAACTGAGTTTAGAACACAGAAAACTTTTGCACAGTTATACTAAAATTTGCAACGATGCAAAACACATTTTCGTATGCTTTTCTGCAGTGTTTAAAATCAAAATTCGTTCAAATAACTTTATAATATCGTTTGAAATTGGGAATAAAGAAATGCTATACCTTGCTTTCCAGGAGATGTGCTTTCATTTCAAAAGCACGCACGATTATTCTATCTCGCCGGTGCCACCAAAAATAATTAAGACTGTAATGCTTGTTTTGTAATTAAAGCAAACTCCATTGGAACACAGCAAACTTTATTTAATAGATCAATTTCATAACTGCAACATATAAGTCGAAGAAAAGGTAACATCAAACATTAACAGCCAAAACGTATTCTATCTTTTTTTTAAATTAAAAATCATTATCTTACTTCGTGCGAGAACCGCACGCAGCTCTCGTGTTGGCGTTTCAAACATTGCCATTTATTAACATATATATTTCAAATTCAACTATTTCAAAAGTTTAAGATTATTATTGCAACAATATCTAAAGCTGTTACAGTACAAAATTTGGAAAATTAAGTTTAAAATATTTCACGATTTGCATTAGCTTTCGGTGTATGTTCCCTAAAATTTCCTTAAATTTAAAGCCAAAATTATTTGCGTTGCTGATCAATGGGAATTAAGTAAACCAATAGTCAACGTTAATTTCAAAATAAATAACTCATACGTCACTAAATTTTACACATAAATGTGCGTAACATTTATACACGTAATAAAGATTTCACTTAATGCAGTTCTGTTCTATGGGAATTAGGTTATTATCATCAAAACGTCTCGGGAATGACTTCACACACAAGAGTTCAATTTAATGGTTAACATCTATTACATCATCTTCTAAGTAATCCTCTCCGATTGCAACGTATTCATGCCAAATTCTTTTCTGTCCTCGAAACATGTGTTAAAGTCTTACGGCTCACAGCGAATTCTCTTTTATTGAATCAATAGACCCAAAACAATGATCACGAAGTGGCAATTTTGACTGAAATAACATTAAAATAAAAGTCACATGGCGCCATATCAGGCGAATACAGAGCTTGTGGAGCGGTATTTGTTGACCATTTAGCCAACAATTTGCTATCGATAAGAACATGGTCGGCAAGTGCATTATCCTAATGCAATTTACTTCACCGCAATTCAGGTCCTTTTCTGGGAAATGCTTCATGCAAACGTAGCTAAATACTCAAATAATATTCTTCGTTAACAGTTTGGACAGCTGGTACAATTTCATGGAGCACGACATTACGATAATCGAAGAAAATTACCTCGATTTTATATACAGCGGACTAAGGTTTATTCTTGCTTCTATTTTTGAGCATCAATCACTTGGTTGTTGAGCTATTTCTGTACCAAAAAGCACAAATCTATGTTTTATTACCAGCACTAAAGTATTATGACTAGCTTTGAGAAACGATTTCCTGGCCTACTTGAAGATATTTTTGTTTTTGAAAAAAAAAAAAAAAAAGGTTTTAGAGAAGATGCTTCATATGCCCAAATGATATTTCAAAATTGAAAGGATCTGACTAATATAGAAATTTATTCATTAACATCCTTAACTGTTGAACAAAAATTGCAATGCATCAAAACAAGATTTGACCGGTGGGTCGCCCACTGGTTAAAGAAGATGGTATTTCAGAACGTGGTTCATCTGCGAGGCATTCTTTGTTTTCTTAAAATTGCTAATACCATCAAGAACTCTAGTTTTTTATAAAGTTTTGCCCTCAAAGACCATACGTTTCAGATGCTTCTGAAGTAAAAGTTCTGTTGAGAAAACAGCATTTAATACATATTCTTTGCCCAGTTACACTCGCCATTTTGGGAAATCGCCAAAAGAAAAATTTTTTATTTATTAAAAACGAATTTATTTGCAAATGACAAAAAAAGAATAAAGATAGATAGATAGATAGATAGATAAAAAACATGGATTGCTGCCAAAATGTCGATGAAAATCGGAACTTCTGAAAACTTTGTAGATTTTTATTTACTAAATCGTCGTGCCCTCAAAGCTGAAATTGTTCTCATTTTATTCCCCGCCTTATTTTAATAAAATTTGCCTTATACCAGTATTTAAGGAACTAAAACCAGTATTTAAGGTAACGACCTTAAATACTGGATTTTTCGAACACCTCCCTTCAAGACCCCAGCTGGCAACTCGCATCTAAAAATAAACCAATTTTCATACTCTAATGACCGGAAAAACTCGATAGATAGAAAAATATCGAATTCCGCATCTCCACAGCACATTTAAAAGTAATAATGAAGTTTTATTTATTTAAATTGTGGATATTTCCTCGTAAAAGCAGTCAGCGCATTTAGTCGTCAAAACTGGCAAAATTAATCGCCCAGTCTGTGAAATATAAATATCAAATATCGCCAAAGGCTTAACGGTGCTGCTTCAACAAGAAAGCTGAAAAATGAACTTATGTAATGGAAAGGCAGCGCGGAAATTAAAAATTTATATTAATACAAAATCCAATCTCAGACTGAGTTGATTTCACAGAATACCTCTATGACAACAAAGGAGACGGTATAGCCGCCCAAACGGTATAGTGGTTTGGGAAGCCTACTGCGATACCGGGTTCGAAGCCCGGAGAAGGCATAGATGTTTGTATAGTGTCTTTGCGGCATGGGGTACTCTAAATATATGGTGAGTCGAAAGTAGAAGACTTTCGAGAGATCCTCTGGCCATTCATCGGAATGCTCTCTCTCAAAACTGGAATAGAAGTAGAAGTCCAACTTCCTTGAAGCTCTGACACCCATATTTCCATGAAATGCATGGAGAAGACAACAACAACGAAGGAAAGAGGTTTACCAAAATACTTAAGAGTAATTTTTAGCCCAAAGGGCATTAGCCCAGAAGAGCTATTAATTTCGTTTTGGCATTTCCCGTCGATTCAGTTTTCAAACTGTTGCCACCAAATATTACAGCCCTGTATTATATTTAAATAAATTAAATAATGAAGAATCTGCATTAATGTATGTATGTTTCTCGCATTGTGATAAAATAACGGTACCTAGAGCCATCAAATTTTTAATAATGTAATCCTCCACCGAATCTCTGGGCATCCGGAAGCCCTAATTTGGAATTTAGAATTTGTTTTATTATCGATTTCATATTTTGTCAGGCATTAAAGAATTTTCGATTAGCAAACTCAAGGATTTCAAAGCGAGCAATGGCAACACTGTACGAAAAAAAAAAATATTTTTCCAGCTCGCAAGACTGTGTATCGTAAATTCTAAAGATATGCTCATTTCAAAATTATTTTGCGATGTTGCTGTTGGACTGAATTTTATAGATTAAGTGCGAAGAGCATGATATTTAATAAATTAAGGTAACACACAAAAAGTTAAAAAAACGCCCCTTTAAGCGTAATGTAAAACACGAAAGCTTTCAGATTTTTTTTATTTATTTTTTTTTAAATTAATTTCAATGAAAGTTCAAATCTCGCTTTATTTTAAAATATGGCTATTGTGATTTTGAAACAAAAGAATAATGAATAAAAGGCGCCTTAAAGTTATATAACTGAAACACAAGTTCAAATTTTGAACTAGCGTGGAATATTTTTTGCAACAGTTCCTGTCCTTTTTTTATACTTGCATGTGTATATAGAATTCTACACATATGCCCAGAATTTAATTAATATGATGCAATTTACATAAGTAATTACTTATTTTTCTTATGTAAAATTAATAAATTAATGACATTTTTCAAAAGTTGATATATTTTTTTAATTTATTGCTTCTCTAAGTTAAAATAACACGCCGAATAACGATTCAGCGTAATATTCATAAACTTAAATTATTTGCACTTCTACATCTCAAGAAGCAGTTTCTACATTTGAAACTTCGAAATTAGTCCTACAAATTTATGACTGTTAGATTCTTGTTGCCTTTTCTAATAATAATTTATTGTTCCTTTACATAATAACATTACAGCAACTTAATATTTTAATTTCTATGCAATAAAATTACATACAATCAAACAGTAGTAACAATATTCATATTATACAATATTATTAATATCTGATGCTTTTTGCAATATAGTCTGAAAAATGTGATCGGACATTCCGAAAATAATGTCAGCATTTTCAAGTGCGTAAAATTGAGATTATAGTAAATCATGGATTTTTTTCAAGTGGGCATTTACCTAAACTTATTTTTAATTGAATAATTTTTATAAAAGTTAATAAAATATTAAGCTTAAGAATAAACATTTTATCTTGACAATGAGTAAATTACGTCGAAAACGTATTTGAACATTACTGTATTACAAAATGCATGATGTGCGTTTATTTTGCACTGAATGCAAAATGTCTAAGAATAACTAAAAAAATTATCATCTTAAATTCTTCAATAAAATTTTTGCACAGTTTGTTTCAACATTTTATTATTATGGCATCTTCAGATTCTTTAATTCCGAAATGCAAAATCTATAAGAAAAGTAGCTGAATTTGTGAAACTAAAACATTTAATAGTTTCTGATATAGTAAAATATTATTTAAAGTATGACAGAATTCAAAGCGATGGAAGATTTATAAGGCCATCAAAAATCTGGGGTAGAATACAATATTGCCACATATAATTAAGATAGTAGTAGATTTGAGTGTGTAAGATTTTTCTCCTTCCTTACTGCATGCCTTCGTGGTCTAACTGGAAACCACGCTGGGCTAGCATCGGACGGTCTAGAGTTGTTATTGAATACTAGTATTTTATGAACACTAGTATATTTATTAGCATCTTAGATGTTAGATCCGATAAATGGGCTGACTGCTTTCGTATTTTTACTCAATTGTAACGTAATTATAGACCAATTTTCCTCTGAAAAGTCTCCACAAAGGTATGGAAGATTGCCCTTTCGTACTTTATATTCACTGGAATTAAAAGCCCTTTGCTGGCCTTCTATATTTTTAAAAGCCTGATTCACTGCACAGAAGCAGAGGAGAAGAAAAGCTATATGTATATATTATTAAATTCTTACTATACGCAGTGACTAAAATTCTTTTGGGAGGAAAAATCACCTTCGAGGAGGATTTCCTAAGGGATAATGCCTCGTATTTAAAATGCATATGGTAGTAAAGCACAAAAATGTGCACAAGCAATCAATTTACTATTTTGAAATCGAACTTAGAGAGTAACAAATAGTGTTTAGATGTTTTACCCGCTGCTAGTAATAAGTATTTAACGAAATGAGTTTTTACTCACGGTATTCTAATCTTAAGTTTACTGGAGATAAATATGCGATTCTAAAATGAAAGTCTGAAGAAGAGTTTTTTTTATTTATTTTTTATTATTATTTTATCCCCTAAATGGGCATACCTAGGCATGGTCGCTGGCTGCATGGGCATGGCATTTTCGTGGTTTCCCCCATCTGTGACGTAGATGCAAGCTAGTTTTCCTTAGGAAGTCCGCCACGAAGGTAGCCCTAGCGTACTTTGCCATGATCAAATAAACCAAAGCCAAAACACTTAAATACTACGAGTTTTTGAGCTAATGTAAAATGTATTCTCTCTGAAGTATTCCTATTTTCTCTAATTGAACACAATTCATCATTTGACCTGACCAATTGTTTGAAGATTAAAACTACTGAACAACGGTAATTTCTGCTCAGGATAATTCTGATAACAGATTGTACAGTTTCTCATGTTGTCACAGTATCGCTAATGGAATTAGAATATATTTATGTGATTCGCTAGCTGAGTGGAAGGGTTTAAACTGAATGTCCATCACTGCTTTAGCAGGTAGATCTCCGAGGTACTACTTGTACATCTTCAGCATGGCAAGTGTGAAACTTGGAAAGGAAGTGCAATTTTAAAACTCTAGATTGCACTGTAATACTTCAGAGAATAGCTTACATTAAAAATTTCAAAAGCTAAAGAATTATAAATATCAAAGAATGTAAAAAAACATCAATATTTAGCTTCTGTTTTTCGACATTTGCTGTTGCCATCTCATCATATTGAATCTTCATTGAATAACGGTAAACTCACACCAGAAAGAATTTAATTGTAAAATTTCGGGTTTTGTTTCGACATTCTCTGCGGGAGAGAAACGTTAAAATGGCATAAACCGTAAGCATTCGACCTCTCGGAGCTTCTTGACTGTATAACGTGTCAAAAATCCATGAATGTGTGATGGACAGAGCATAAAATTTAGTGGCTATTAATGACTAAGTACAATAAACTATGTCATTACATTTCATATAGCTACTTTAAACGCTCTAAGCTTTTAATCTCAAGGTGTTTATTAGGAAAAAATACACACATAACACTTTTAATGCAAGCATCGAGCATGATTTTCTTATAATTACTGTGTGTGTTACATACGGCTTTATTGGAAAGATCAATCCAAAGATATAAAACAGCTCAAGTGTCACACAAGAAACAATGATATATAATAAAAAAGAACAAACCTTTAATGTAAGAGCCAGAACAAATGAACATGGGAACAAAAGTAAGACGTTACAACAAAGAAAGGACATAAGACATGTAGTCTTTACAAGGACTTCGTGAAAGTTCTGGCATTCCGGTATAGTTTGCTTATCTTACCATGTTTCTTAGTATTCTTTATCTAGTTTTGTGTATATAAGAATATGCTCTGCATTCATAATGCCTGAATTAAAAATTTGGCATATGCAAGATGGAAGGATGCCAATTTTACTAAGATGACGTGTGATTCAATCTTGGCCTGTTTGCAGTCTGAAGTTTGCCAAAGCCTCTTTACGGGGTTTCTGACAAAACTTTTTCCAAGTGTCTTGAATGTTAGCCCAGAATTTGCTTATTGATTTTGCTGCCTCGTCAGATTTAAGAGTATCCATTAATTTCTCAAAAGACTTTAAAACAAGTCGTTTGCTGTCTTGTGGCTCAAGTGTTCCTCTCTTAACTAGTGAGTCTGACTTTACGTTACCGTCGATACCCACATGTGAAGGGATCCTCTGAAAAACGATTGTTTTGTAGTACTTATGAAGAAATTCCAAGGTTTATCTTATTTCTGAGATAATTTGAGTATATGTGTCACGATTTATAACTACAGCCTGAATGCCTGCTTTGGAATCGACCAAAATAACTGCTTTAGAGAAATAATCGATCTTGAGGTTTTCTAGAGCTAGAGAGTTAGTGCAATTATAGACTAAGGCTAATAATTATTGTATTGATATCTAGTTTGACAGATGTATCAGCGACTACGGAGAAGACATTCAGACGTTCATGCGAAATTTTTGGTGTTCAAATAAGCCCTTTCTAAGCTGACCATTCATGGTTTTAGGTAATTCTGGTCTGCTGTGGAAATGATAATCTTGGAGGGGTGATATTCAATACATTTTCTTATATTCCCACAAAAACTAGTCCTTTCAAAACTGGCCGTCTTGGTACACTGGCAAAAGGAAAGAGTTCACTGTATTTTACGTTTTGGTATGAAAAATATAGCTTCCAAACAAAACTTCATGAACTGGGATTTAACTCGAAGTGCTGTACTTTAAGCGGTTAAGATCTTTAAGCAGGTTAAGATTTATTACAATTTTCTTAACAAATTATTTTTTTTTACATTCCGTATCTAATGATTATTCCATTTGCGAATTCACGGGCAAATTTGAAACCAACTGAGAATATAGTAAAAATGAATGCATTTCGGATCGTCTGAAACCTTTATTTATTTACTTATTTACAATGTCTCATAATAAAATAGTTATTGACGTTCCATATAGCTCGCTGATTACATGATTTTGCCCCTGACAGAGTTCCATAGTGAATTCAGTTGTGTTTTTAAACCCGAGCCTGTCGCAGTTTCAGTTAAATTTCGCATTCATTTCATATTTTACTTTCGGCGTTAACGACACGTGTTCAAGATATAGAATTATAACCTCAGTTTATGCCACCAGATCTCACTTTGTAATTCACTGCGGCATGCCTTCACCTTTGCATTCATTTTCTACTTTTATGTTGCTAATCACACCAATAAAATCTAAGAGAAATAACTAAGGACGGATTTTATATAAACAGGAAAATATAAAGATATTAAAAATGTATATTACGGTTTGAACACAATCGGGGAAATAACAGAGAGAGAGAGAGAGAGAGGGCTTATAATTTTTATATTACTAAAAACTTCATTACAACCATTCACTTTATTTTGAATTCAGACGATTAAAGTTGACTTAAAAATTCTGTATTCGACACATTTATTATACTAGGTGTTAAAACACAATTTGTTTATGACATAACAAATAACAATGGTTGCAAAACGCTATTAAGAAAACCAGGTAAAATTATTCTTTAAATCATAAACTTAGCTCTGTATTCAGCAACGAATTATAATAATGAAGACAAACAAAAGATACTGTGAACCGTCGATTGGAAAGAACGTCAATACACTCAAAAAGCAAGTCGCTACCGACGAGTTGGCCAGATTCTGTATATGTATGATGCTTAATTTCAAGATTTCGCAGAATAATAAAAACCTACTTTTCAACTGTAGAGACATTAGGAGTTTTGATGCTAGGAGACGTGAAAAATGAGCAATGTCCTCGCCGGGACTCGAACCTCGGACCTCTCGAATACTCACCGAGTGTGCTGACCATTACATCACGAAGGCAGGAGAAATACCTTATACAATGAACCGCTGCATAAGCAATAAGACATGAATCCGAATTGCGCATGCGTATTTGAACTCATGGTCAGAACTCCCACGAAATGATTCTGTCTTACCACGCTTAAACTCATTTTCACTTTGCAATTTAAACTTTAGAAGCCGCTGATTTTTTTAAATTTTGAAAACACTTTTTTGGCTTCTGCACGTTACAGCTGGTGAATACTGCACGGGAAGTTATGTCCCCATTTGTCAACAGACTACAAAAAACAACAGCAAACAAGCAAATAAAATTGCATTTTTGATGCTAATACCGCTGTCCATGAACGAAGATAAAAAAGCTATTCTCATGTTAATAATATCGTTTGTATTAACACTCCCTCAAGACATTACCTCAGAAGTCTCTCAGGGCGTTATCTCCCGTTCATTTTTTTATGCGATGACATTTAGCCACGTTAAGTATTGCGTACATTAATTTTCCCTGTCTTCTAATTTGCGCAGGAATATTTCCAGACATAGTTTTAATAAGGCACACGGCAAGGTTTAAATAGAAAATGCTGAGTGCCCAGAAAATGAGATTTCTGTTGACGTATCTAGTAAACGCTCAAACGCCTTTTGAGTTACCGAAATATCCACCCCGACCATAAATCTCTTTTCCTTCCGTTTAGCATAACGCCATTTTCTTCATCTTGGTGCTCCGCAGATGCAGTGCAAGGTATTGCCGGGAAAATATTCCTTCAGAGACCACGGGCGCAGACGGGATAGATGATGTCTTACGTCTAGACACGCAGGTTTGTCTGTCTATTCTTAGCCCATCGGAATGCAGACACTGAATAATCGTCCAAGAATGAGTCAACAGAAGAAGGGAGCTGAAGCTAAAAAACGGCAAACCTGGCCTTGAAGGGGAGGTGTTTTTTTGTTCTCAATCTGCAAGGTTCAGGACATATCTAGGCTTGTGATTGTGAACGTCTAGAGTCTGGGCTCAAACTAACAAGCGTGAAGGATTGCCAACCATTTGGCTTTACCGTTGACTAATTCGGCATATCTTGGACGACTTCCAAAACAGCAGAACCGAAGCCACAAGCCATCGTGGCGCGGAAAAGAGTTTTGTTAAATCAGTTGCAGTGTAAAATAGTGGGTTTATTTAACAACTGAAACTTCCATTTCTTGTTCTTTCATTTGTTGCAAAAGAAGGTATCCCGTACCTAAGAACCCGTTATTAAGGTACCCGTTATTACCGTTAAGGTACCCGTTATTACCTAAGAAGATAAAGTCGGCTATAGTGTCCCACATATCAGGGGCCCTCAAGTCTCCTGGAACCTTCATATTCACAATTTTCTTCCTAAAAAGAAACGTGCTGTATAAGGCCCGAATATAAGGTGCAATGTAAGACTATTTAATCGGGACAGCATTTCATGCCTGAAGAAATTTAGCTCCTATTGAAAGGCAACACTAGCTATATGGAGATTCAGTGATCTTCCACATGTACAGCGAAAATATGAGCATTTATGCTCTGAATACCTCTACAAAGGTCTCATTAGAACACTCCTTGCGCATTTTGCTATCAAAATAATCCATATTACGAATAGATATGAGGCACCGAATATACTGCACAATTTTCCAACTATCATCAGGAAAAAAAAGCACACCACGATTCTTTGTTTAAGTTAAATTTTATAAATATTAACTCCAAAATATATTCTGTACGCAGTGCAACAATCCTTCGTTTTAAATCCTGTCTTTATCAAAGTCTTACTTCAATAAAACTAAGTACTGGATGGACATATGTATCTAATGTGCTGTTTAATCATTAAACCTTTTCTAAAGAGAAAAATTATATTGATAAATAACTAGAGAGGGTAAATTACGAAAGATAGGTGCATTAAAAAATGACAGACGTTGACGGCACAAGGTAAGAAATTCGTAGATACAGATATACATTCAAGAAAAGATTTATTCAAACTAAATTAATTAAGTTTCTGAGGAAACGCTAAGAAAGGTGGACGTTTAAGGAATTGAACTGAAATTCTTCTGCATTAAAACAATTTGCTGTAATGTCAACGCACTTAAAACTTTTAATAACAAGCAATGTTACTATTTCGATTGTTAAACCCGATATTTCTTATTATCATCTACCCCTTACTGTTCTTATTACTGTTAAATGTTTTATTAATGTTCCTGTTAGCTTAAATTCCTACTGACCACTGATCGGTGGCAGGTCGTCTAGCATTTATCTGCACAAAAGCTATACTGGCTAGGTTCAAGAATTTTCTGTTCTTTGTGCCACATTTTACGGGAATACGGACCAATTTTCTTTACACCGTTATCTAGGAAGCCCCTTCTTAAATTACAGAGTGCTCTCCAGTGCTTTGCTACAATAAAAGAAT
The DNA here is from genome assembly GCA_000611955.2 of Stegodyphus mimosarum. NCBI lineage: Eukaryota > Metazoa > Arthropoda > Arachnida > Araneae > Eresidae > Stegodyphus > Stegodyphus mimosarum. Next base: position 34,358 of record KK115514.1, read on the forward strand.
CAATCTAATCTGATGAATCTTCCTATCATCATTAAATTTTAGGCATTTTAACCCTTTCGAGACATATTTATTAATGATTTATCTCAAGAATTAATATACATATATATATAAGTAAGACATAAAGTAAGAAATTTAGAACTACTTTTTCGTAAAGATGAAAACTGAAATTCATAATTAATAAATTTCAAATAATCCTATAAATAATTTAAATGCAACAAAGCATTTTTAAAATTGTTAAAACCGAAACTCTTAAACAAGCATACACCAATTCAAAAATTTTTATGAAATTTTAAAAAAACTCAAAAGAGGAATTCAAATCAACTTCAGTGCCGCTTCATCAGGGGAAAGGAACATTGAAACCGATTGAAATCTCTCTTCTTCAAAAATCCTTGCTTTTCTGTATCAGAATTAGCCGATGAACCATTTCAATGTATTTTACTTATAATAGTTCACCCGAAAATTTTTGCCCTTGCCCAAAGCAAGGAAAAAACAAACTAAATTTTAATTAGAATCTTGTACCTTAAATAAAGAGAATACCATTTCACTTAACGAAAACAAAATTTCTTATTGTGAGTTTTAATTGCGTCTTTTCAACTACGTTTTATAACTTCAGTTACGTTTTAAATACATTGGATTATTTGCTATATGTTTAAAGTAAAAATTTTGATTTATTTTTTTTTGACTGAAGTATTTTATTACTTCACTTCCGTGTTCGTTAAGTGAAAAGGTATTCTCTTTATTTAAGGTACAAGATTCTAATTAAAATTTAGTTTGTTTTTTCTTTGCTTTGGGAAAAGGCTAGAATTTTCGGGTGAACTATTACAATTAAAATACATTGAACTGGTTCGGCTAATTCTGGATACAGAAAATCAAGGATTTTTGAAGAAGAGAGATTTCAATCGGTTTCGATGTTCCTTTCTCCTGATGAAGTGGCATTGAAGTTGACTGAATTCCTTTTCTTCTAAGTTTTTGAAATTTCTTTAAATTTCATAAAATTTTTGAATTGGGATATGCTTGTTTAAAAGTTTTGGTTTTAACAATTTTAAAAATTCTTTGTTGCATTCATAGGATTATTTGAAATTTATTAATTATGAATTTCAATTTTCGTCTTTATGAAAAAGTTGTTCTAAATTTCTTACTTTACGTCTTTACTGATATTTTTTCAGCAGCTCAATGCACGAAAATACTAGGCATGTTTATATTCTGTTTTTTAAAAAAATGTTTTGTAAGTATATATATATATGTGTGTGTGTGTGTGTGCGCGCGCGTAACGTAATTGTTCACAGCTAGTAATTTTCTGTAGAGTCCCTTTCCCCAATGGCGAAAATAGTCATGAATGAACAGTTTCTTTAAACATAATTATGTAGTCTATAAGCATATAACAATTACATAAAATAAGCATATGAAAAGTTATGCCCTCGCCTGTTGGTTAAATACACAGATTAGAAATTTCCCGTGTTTCCTAGAAGTTTACTGTTTTTAGAAGATGTAGATTTCTTATTAAAAGTTTAAAAATGGATAAAAAATTCTTATTTGTTCTGACCAGACGATGATGTTGATGGCTAGTAATAACGTCAGATTGTGTGAGACGAATAAAAGTTCCGACGCTTCTTTACCGTAACTGTGAGTTTCTAAATCTCTTTTTAGATATTCCTCTTGTGAAACGGGTACTGAATCAAGCGGAGATATACTGCAATTAGAAATTTTAATTCAATTGCGGTTTTCTAAAGAGGCTGCCAATGACTATGCGTTAAATTTTATTTGAAATAAAATAAAGCACGGTACACAGAAAAAAACAGATGCAAATTTAAACGGGGCATTTTCTACTTAAAGATGAGATAAGGTGCCGAAAATTAAATTTTTATTTTCCATTAATGAATTTAATTCAGTTTAAAACAAGTTTTCTTTTTTGAAATTGAATTTAAAACCCCGCCTTGGCCAAGGATTAAAAACCTCTGAACAATTTTTAATTCTTGGCCAGTGGATGATTTGTAGGTCCGGCTCCCTAGCAGGGCCTGATTATTGCCAGGCCCATTAGGTCCTGGATTTAGGGCCTCAGTTTTAAAGACATTCTACATTTATTTTATAATCTGGTTTTACTTCCCTGAAAGGCCACTCTGCCTAGAGCCCTAGACCGTCTTAATGAGACCCCTGAGACGAACTTAGTTTCTAACTTCAGGAAAATGGCCTTACTAGAACTGTGGTGTATACTTCGTACCTGATCGCATAGGAATGGCCAAATGCACCTCCTCGTAGAGCAGCAGCCGTTGACCATTAAATTACCTTAAATCTCCTTTTGTGTTAAGAGCAGTATTTCTTTTTTTTTCCTAAACTTCAAATTTTTTTTTAATGTTGGGGGGGGGGGAGATAAGTGAAATAGTTGATAGCGGTAAAAATTAAAGTAAAATTTCAATTACTGTAGCTCTAATTAATATCGAAATATTTCATTATTTGAACTAAAAATCTATAAATGTAACACACTGCTTTTAATCACTCTTATTTAAAATTATAATTTATAATTTCAGATATAAAACTAAGAAAACAAAGTAAAGATCGAAATTAAAATCCCTCTTGTATTGCAAGTCCGGATTAAAGTGTATGTATATATTCGCGTGTATATATATATATATACACACACACACACACATATATATATAATGTATGTCCATGTTAGATAAAAAATATGCAAGTGAAAATTCTAACTTTAACAATCAATAATCGTTTAACTCTTCATTTTAATTCAAGTATTTCCCATTTCAGTAATCAAAAAAGGGTAATTGCTTATAATAAATCTCTAAACTACGCCATTTCAAAATTAATAGCCATCATAGTATGACTTTTACATAAAGCTCATGACACTGACAAATTACGCAAAATTTCAACTAAGAACAAATTTAGAGAGTTATTAATTAGCCAATCACAATGTATCGAAATCGAAACTAACCCATTTGAAAACTTTAATTTTGTTCTGTCCCAGGCTTTCAGTTTGAATGCTCACATTTTCGCTCTTACTTCTTGCCAATACTAACTTTTGCTGTTTAAAACGTATTTCATAATTTTATCGGTATCCATAAAGCTTTCTCCCACCAACGGCCGAGCGGGCAAAGTCGCTGAATACTGGTAGTTCGATTCGAGGTTCGAATCCAGTCTAAAGGGCTGGCTGCACGGGCCTTTACGTGGTTTTCCGTATGTGTAATAGGTATACAAGTTAAACTCTCTTAGGACGTTCTCCACGAAGGCATCCTTTCCCTTAAGCAGGTGGTTCTCGAGCACTTTGTTATAATCAAATAAATAAACCAAACTATGTAGTTTTGAAGAGCGGGGCGCTTATTGAGTCTATTTGTCTATGTTGGCTTATTAAAACGTTTGGCTAACGAGAAATAAAAAGGAATATATAAATAGACCATGACTGTCAGCTTCTTCTTTACGCGTTTACTGCTCTACCAACTTTTTTAAAATACATATAGACATATAGATAATAAGGATTGCATTAAAAATAATAAATAATAAAAACATTAAGACCTAAAAAATTATACTTAGCTTTAAATATTAATTTATACTAAAGTATTTAATGTCGATGTGAAATAACTAGTTATCTAGATTGTAAAACTAATCCAATCAGAAAATTTTTTTACATAATACCATTTGAACAATAACTTAATATTTACAACTTGGTAATAAAAAAAAATCCAGATACAGTTATAAATTAAATTACTTTACAAATCTTGAATTCTCGTGAAAAATAATAATTAAAAAAATTTTAAATACATGAATTTTTTTTGTGATTTAAATAATATCGATATGCAATATTCAGTTATCTGTGCTATACAGTGCTTTCATGCTTTAGATTGAAGACGTTTAGATTTCAAACAAATTAACATATCGTTTAAATCGCATTTTGATTGGTTTATAAAGGTAACTTTTAATTAGACTTACATTAACAGTAAAAATCTATTTATTTATATAGTATTTTCAATTAGAAGCAAAAAATATTCTTCATAGTTTAAATTAATAGCTGCGTATCTTTAAATTATATTCTGTTTTAAATAAAATGCAGTTTAACTGATACCTGACTAACTATTCCGGGCCTGAAAAATTAAAAAGCTAAAACGCGGATTAAAATCAAAACTGAAATAGTTTTCGTACATCGATTCTTCTTAAATAATTATTAAATCAATTCGGAGATAATTTTAACAATAGCAACGCCTGGAAAGCATCAGCATGGTATCAGCATATTTTTTAAGTAAAGTATAATTAAAAGAATTAATTTACCATTTAAAGCCTGAAAACTTGAAGTAAAAACCAAAGACTATAAAAATAAAATATCTCTCAGACAGCAAGCCTTGTTCAGAGAGAACAAACGAATTCAAATTTGAATATTGAATCGATATTTAGATTAAAACTATCGACGTCTAATTCGAATTTAAACTACGTCTAATTTTAATTTAAGCATTCTTGCTTGAAAAGATAATAAATTAATAAAATTATTTATGTAAGATCTAAACTCTTATACTACATCAGTATAGTTCGATGTAATGATCTACTATAAAATAGCATCCTATCAGTTGAACCTTAAATTATATAATCATACCAACTGAAATTCGATCGCGAATTACTACTTTTAAAAGAATAAATTCAAAACGCTCTGTTTGCAATATATAAATAGAAATTCGATTGCAGCTGTAATAATAATAAAAAATTCCACCCAATAGCCATTTCCTATCCGTGCTTTAATATATATTAACTGTCACAGCAATTCAATAATCGTAAACCTTCCAACAGCTTTCGGTGTTTTATATTTAGAATCAGAAATGTCATTTGGCAGGGCAAAAATGTCCCAAATGCAATAGCGAAAGAAATAAAAATCTCGAACCCGGCGCTGCTCCCACACTCTCGAAGCCAGCAAGACGTAGAAAAAGCATTAAAGCGGTCATGTCCAGCCAATGAGCGATTGTCATACGAATGCGGGCGGAGTCCAATAAGAGGATAGGCGAAAGGGTTGCGGAAGCCAATCGTTGTCCGGAGGGGGCGTATACCCCTTTCTCCCTCTAACCCTTTGATCATTTGTCACCGGACGACCACCCCTTCCGGTACGGTCCAGGAGTTCATTGTTTTAGAGTTAAATATATATCCAAGCATCCATTCATTTTAAAAAAATTATTTAAGAACGATGGCATTTAAATTCCAAGTGAACTGATAGAAAATGGAAGCCATAGAGGTCGCTCTTTACGCTCCAGCAAATAATTTATTCTACTTACGTTATAAATAATTTATTCTGACTTCAAAATGAAATTATAAAACTGTAAAGCGGTGCAATGAGTAAAGAACGGTGGCCAAATTTTAGAAATTGATATGAAATTGTAATTTTCGGATGTCTTGGTTTAACTGTTTAAACTCCAAATTCAGTTACAGTTCAAATTTTGCAAATTTTTGTATTGTAATCATTAACATCTAGTTGAGGGGTGTGTTTCGCGGGATACTGGACTTTTGCGGAACTCCAAGACGTTTTACAAGTCAAATTTCGAAAGAATCTTTTAATACCACATACTCGGAAAAACTATAAAATAATATTCTTAGTTCTGTTAATAATTATTATTACCTAAAATAGCATGAAGTATATGTATTTCACGAATAAAATTATAATAAAATAATTAAAAGTGACGGGAGTCCTAAAATTTCCGGAACGCGAATCCCAAAACTTTCCAAATTCTTCATACTATAATAATAATAACAATAAAAATTTTTGATAAAAGCAAAATTGAAAGCTTAATGAAAAATAAATTTAAGAATACATTTCTTTAAAATAATCTACATTTATTAAAAAAATGCAAATGAAATGCATGGTTGAAACTCTAGAATGTTAGGTTTATTTTATCAATATAATGTGAGAAAAATAATTGACTAAAAGAGGGGTGGATTCAGAATCTTTTAAATTAAACCAAGTATACAAAGTGCACAACTATACAACAATTGACGATGTAGAAAAATATTAAGCATTAAGCTCTAAATTTTAAATTTTCCCCAGAAAATTAAGAATCAACACAAGGGTGGATTACGTACAAAGTGAAATGATCTCATTCTTTTTTAATAAACATTGAATATCAATGAAGCCAGTGTTCCGAAAATTGTAAACTCCTTTCAGGTTAGGATTCCAATGACGAAAAAAAAAGAGAGGATTTAAGATTCCGAATTTTTATTATTATTATTATTACTTATTTATTTATTTTAGATTTGCGAGGATCGAGGATTCGAACGTTTTATGCCTAGAAATCCCGATTTTCCTTTTCCTTTTCATGAAATCAAAATATATAAAATCAAGTACTGCTTTTAATACATGAGACTGAAAAACTGAAGATATTTTATCTTAGCAACCATACTATAAATTCAGATTAAATTTAAAGATTTCTTGTACTTAATAAACTTATATTTCCGAATTAATTTCTATAGTGGAACTTCGAATTTTTTCCGTCAGTCTCAAGACCGTCGCCATAACATTTCAATATATTAATAAACAAGAGCGCGCCATAACAACTGTCAGTTTTCAGCAAAGTGCATTGTGTAATAGTATAAAAGTCAAGATTAGAACTGGAAATGGATCGCAATATTATGATTTCTTCGCTTGCTTATTATTATGTGCAATTAAAAATAATATTAAAATAAATCCACAACATTTTCTAGCTGCAATATATTAAATATTAAATACGATCAAGGAATTTAAAAATGGGGCACTTAAGACATATTCTGTTATATTTTGGGTATATGAAGGACTATTCCTATATAATATGTGATAGCCCATGAAGATGTGCATCTGTCGGCTTACTGAAAATAATTCAGAAATATAATTTCATAGTGTGATAAAGGAAAAAATTTCGTCTTAAATTAGAAAACAGTTCTTAAACATAAAACATTATTAGTATATGCTTTTTTTGGTAGATGCGCTACAGAAACGTGATTTACCATAAGAAACTATAAAGTTTTCTATAACACTTTTTTAATATGTTATTTAGCTATCTAATTTTTAATGCATTGCTGTCTTATTTTTAGGAATATTGCTGTCTTATTTTTAGGAATATTGCTGTCTCATTTTCGAGGTACAGTGAAACCTCCGATCGCGAATGCTTCTCATAACCAACAAATTATTTGAATAAAAATGTCTCGGATAACGAACGATGTCTCGAGTTACGAACACTCAGGTTGGCTACAAATGATTTTCAAACTTTTTAAGAGAACCTATTTCTGACATACTTAAGGACTTCTACAAACATCATTTTAATATTTTCTGTAATGTAACTCTCATTAACAAAGCCTGACAGCAAATGCCTAGACGTGAATTCCGCGTGGAGAAAATTATGCCAGGTTCTGTAGAGGGCAGATAATTTGAAGGATTTAATACTTTGGATTTTTTTGTTGTCTATGATATTAGTTATCGACAACAAAATGTGTCTATATATATGTCTCTATGCAAAACCATGGGCTTAGGAATGGAAATGAAAACGTGGATGAGACCATAGAGGAAGACAAAACCGATCGCGACCAGAAAAAATTAGAACAACTTCAGAAGCAACAATAAAAGTAGATTGTGTAAAAAATGTCTTTACATGAAGAAGAAGGGGAAAAAAGATGATCCTAATTCTTTGATATACGAAATTTGTGCAAAATGGGGTAAGTTTTAAAGTCTTCATGTAACGGAATAAGCATTTTACAATGATAGTCATGTGAAAAATAAAAGAAGACACCTCGGAAAAACAGCTGTATTATAAAATAGTACTTAACAAGTGACTTATGGCAGCGCGACTATTCTAATATAACAACTTTAAAAATTTAATCATTAAATATTTGACACCCCAAAACTCAGAGATAAGTTACTATCAATGATAATAAATGATTTCAAGCAATATTCAAAAGTTCGGCCGACCAAAATTTTGGGATTTCAAAACAGCCCGTTTATTTTATAAATGAATATTAAGTGATATTAATGGTGCTATAGATTCCATCTTCATATTAATTAAATTGCAAATGAATGTGAAGTTCTTTAGTGAAGTTCGGTTTCTTCTGATTATAGTTACGAGGCTATCTCATTTTTAGGAAAAGGTCACTCAGAATTTGTTTCACTTTTTTTTATATTGACCTTACTTTTTATTTTTCTAGAATTAAGATTTTTAACTTAATTAAAAAAGGGTACTATTTTTTTACCCATTCATTAGCCAATAAAAAATGAAGCACGGAATGTTTCTGAAGACGAACAAACTTCCCAACAAATTTTTCATTAAGAGTACGAGGATCTAATGACATTTCATTTGAACGCACAATGCTGCATTTTTAAAACATTCATAGCTTTTTTTATTTTAAATACGATGATAAAATAATCGCAATTTATTGCACATTATGGCTTACATTACATTTTTTATTTTATTATTTAATGTCTGCTATATCGCCATTTATTAGAAGGTTTTTTGTCTTATTTATTGCCATTCATTTGCATTCTTTGTTTTTTGACCGATTCTTTCTGTTCATCGGATTGTCTGGGAGACGAATAATAGAATCCGACGGAAAAAAAGAATGACCCATCTTTCATTTGGCGTAAAGTATTACTATATTTAATGAATGTAAACCCTGCCCCCCCAAAAAAAACTCTTGGTTCCGTTGCGCTTTTACACAGTGTTCACATTTATTTATTTATTATTATTATTATTTCAATATTTCTCGGACAAACAATTTTAGTATCACCGTTGCCAATTCTGTGAACTTTTTTCCTACAGTTTGAGTTTGCCAATCGGCAATCGAACAAAACGTACTAAAATCATGAATTCTTATACTCATTCGATTGAGAACCCCTGCTTTAGTAGGATGACATATATAAAAGCAAGATGAAAAGAAAATTCTACACGTTTTGAGTATGTTTTTATTTGGAAAAATTTTCATCTAGTTCACATACATACAAAATCTAATTATATTTTTAAATTTCTGCGCATTCAAATTCAATTAAAAAAAATCAGTAGCGCCAGGAAAACGGTATTAACAAATTTTTTCTTGAAACAAATCATTTTTTTAAGCCAGAAAAATAATTTCAGTTATCACCTAAAAGTTTGGAAAATAAGTAATTTTAATAAATTTTGTTTATCAATTTCTCAGCTGGGAACAGAATTGGAAACAGAAGAATTTTTTAAAACCTAATTATTTTTTAAACGTACGTGGTTTAAGAAGTAGTAAAAAAAACTATTTACAGCAAAAACAAATAATAATGCATACTATTTTGCCAAAACAAATTATTCTGAAGATCAGTACCAATTCTTATATGAAAGCTTGGACGATAAGTAAACTTAATAAATTTTTACGACTTTCACAACTTGAAATACTAACAGGTAAAGGAAATATGATATTAAATTTCATGAACGCAAAATAATAGCTTGAAAAATACACACGAAATATCACACTTTGCAAAGCGGTTATATAAAAGGTAACGGCCATATACCAGAAATCTATCTTAGATAGTGTGATCAATTCGTTTTGAAGCCAATCTCTTTTATTTACCAAACGTGTTCGAAATCGACAAACACAGGAAATCATTTAACAATAGTAAAACAAATAAATAAAAAGGAGCTGAAATAAATTTAATTAACTTTTATAAAAGAAGTATTGCAAATATATCTTTTTATATAATCCATTCTATACATTCGAAGTGTTTAAAAGATAACGCCATATAAGAGCCAAGAAGAAATTTCTCAATGCTTATAATTTTCACACTTTACTGACATAATTTATGAATTGCACTTTTACTTACATTGCTTATGGTTTACATGCTCTTAATTATTACCTATTACTTCGCTATTCATATTTCATACAATTAAACGTTTTCCTAAACTTTTTTAATGACATGTAAATGCAGCATTTTGATGAAACACCTCTTCGTTATTTGAACTTTTTCTCTGAATTTTTCAACAGCACTTGTTTTTGATGAGGCAATACTTAACAAATAAACGAAACGCATTGTTAGACGAAGCGCATATAATTATTTTCTAAGGCACGTGAGATAAAATGCTAAAAATATCTTTCATTAATTTCAATAATGAAGCAAATATTAATAAAAGTAATCAACTAAATACTACATTACAGATCACAGAAAGATGTATTCTAAGTAATCGACGATTATTCGGGAAGGATGGAAAGTACTAGGTGAGGCACAAACGACTATTATGTACCGAGGTACGTAATAATATGGCGCTTGAATTCTTCCATATTTAAGTAATAAAAAGAAAACGCTTCGGGAAAATTCAAGAATTAATTAAATTAATTAAATTAAAGAGGCGTTTTTTTTTAAATTTTGAGAGGTACAAATAATTTATAATTAATTTCGATGCCTCGGCTAACTGAAGGTGAAGAAAAACATAACTAATTTGCCAGAAAAGGAGGCGATATTGGTGTTAGATTCTTCTAGCTCTTGAAAACGTTTGAATCTGACAGTGATATTACAGCTTTTCCTTTTTTATATTTAGTGATGTGCATTTTTTATTTATTTTTTCACATTCTAACTTTTCCAACTTAGTCCAGGTTGAATGAATAAATTTCACTATTAATTATTATTGGATTATCATTGGATTATATTTCAACTTAATTAAGTAATTACTCCACCACTCCTTACACGGCTTTTATTTTCGTAATCGTCGGTCATAGTCATACCACATAAAGTGCTTTAAATGAAGTAAAAAAAAGGAGAGAAGATAATTAACGAAATTTAACTTTCAATGCGGTCTCCCTCCTCCTATGCTTATATTTGGGAAAGTTTTATACTCGTCACGAAAAAATAAAAATACAAAACGTTTCACTCCCTTACGATAAAAATTGACCAAGATCCTTCATTTCAAAGTTAGTAATATTTAACTTGCCTTGAGAGATCGGTTAATTACGTTCGAGTAATTCGAGGAAATAAGTTTAAATGAAGTGCGGCAAAAAATGTGTATAACTTTATATTCCGTACAAGGAAGTCATGTGGTGTCTACATCATTTTTTTTTTTATTTTTAACAAGAATGCTGCAAATAGGTATAAAAATTATTAGTTGGGTATGTATTTAAAATTAGATTTATTGTACATTAAACTAATTAAATATATTACTAAAAATTTTTTAAAAATTGCACCAAGTACACATATAGTATCAAATATATCGTTAGAAACACATTTGATTAATTACAATAACGCTACAGGTGTTCATTACGCTTGATAATTAATTGCATTCAGTAATAAATTATCACATCACATAATTATGATAGAAAATAAAATTATTAGCTGGACATGTTACGAAATAAATTTATTTAAAAAATTATACCATTTTGGATATATTGTTAAAGAATAAAAATCAAGTTTCAAATCATTAAGAAGTACACTTGCATTCATATTCCACATTTTGCCAAATGGTAATACTCTGGAGAACTGATTTTGTGTGAAACAGCGTGGGAGGAAAAAAAAAGGAAGATCAAGTGTTTTGCGCAATGAGCAACATTTGCTAAGGGGCTGTACGGCATGCATGGTCGCTGTATAGAATTGACGGCCTGCTTTTCGAAACACAATCGGGTCATCAGCTCAAAAGCCGCTTGCCGATGTCGATTCTATGCCACCCTGTGCCAGTATTGACCTTAAAAAAATTAATAATTTAATCAATTTTTTAATACTTGATTATAAGCCGCTGCTAATTATTTCTAGTATTATTGTAATTCTTTTACAGTTTTTTGCTTTGTGTATTCTGTGCCGATGTCGACTGTATGCCGACGTCGTTTCTGCGCGCTTGTGCCGCTGTCGACTGTATGCTGACGTCACTGTCTGCGTACTATATGATCTTATGCAGCGATAATCGTATGCCAATGACAGTTCGGTGCAGGGAAGAAATATGCAATAATGCTCTTAGTTAGTACTACATCGTTTTCAAAATTCCTTTTTTACCCTATCGATCGTATACCTGATGTATCGATAATTTTATACCGTACCTGTGTCGATTTTACGCCGTATCGGTCCTATGCAGTGTCCATCTTATGAATGAATGCCTTGCCGAGGTGCATGGCTGATAAATGTATATCAGAGTAACGCAACACGGCGGTCGAGAAATTTTAAAAAGACTCGCTAAAAACACATCTAACTTCAAAATTAAAAATAAATTCTGATTTACATTGATATAACTATAGTATTGAGAAGCACCGTGGAGGCCTCACGCTGTAATGAAGGTCCTCCGAAGAATAGTCATCAGGGGGTGATTGCAATCCTGTTTCAAAAGTCATGAAAAACATTACGTAATAAGAATCCAACATGCTGAAATAATTTTGAATATTGTTGTGAAATATTTATATACGTGCATATATATATATATACATTTTCAAACTAAATCACTACCAAAGTCAAGAGTATATAACTTTGCTTAATTTATTAAAAACTAGCGGAAGTACCCGATTGAGAGTAATGCATCTAACAACAGAGAGAACGATACCGCTATAATCCTTCTGTAATAACGATGCAAAAAATATGATTCATAATCATAAATTTTTCAGGCTGACGCGATATGGAACCCACATAAAAAATTTCGACAGAAAAATAAGCTTATTCTCTCTCATTACATCAGCAACAATGGCACGCAGTTTTTAATAGTGATAATATATAGTTTAATAGTGAAACACACAGACTTTCTTCTTTATATATACAGATCAATTTATGTTTCATGTTTTACATCAATTCACAATTACATTCTCCCTATTTCTCAACATTTTTTAAATATATGAATTTGGGGCTATTTGTGACTGGGGGTTATTTTCTGAGAACTGCTGTGTTTACATTTTTATTTGCTAACAACTGAAAATTCAGTATGATTAGGAAAACATTTTGATGTAGACAGTGACTTTCCACATAACTATTTAAATGTTAAGATTCGAACTTCAAGCATGCATATCAACAGGCTTGAGATGAGAAGCTGCTAGAAAAAAGAGAATGGTTCGTGGAATGTAAAGAATTTTGGTAAGCTGTCGAGTTATGCAATAAATTATTCTGAAAACATTTACCAATAACCATCAGAGGGATTTCCGGATCCAAAAGCTTCATACAGAGTTTTGTGCAGTGAGAATAAATAAATTTTAACCTGTGCAGCATCTAAGCTTCTAACATAATACCATTCATATAATCCAATGAGCACTCAACTATGGGTCCACAGAAGCAAGCTAAAACAGATTTAATTATCTTTGTCAATACTGAATAGTATTTTAATCTGAATATTTCACCCCAAAATTTCAGAGTATCAGTTTTTTCTGGTTTTTGCATAAGACAAACAACAAAATTAACTTTTTTTTTTCATGGAAGTTTATCCTTTCACTGAATTTTATTTAGTCTAAAAACATTAAATTTATGTAATCATTGAAAGACACGTTTGTTTTAAAACAAAATTTCAAAACGATTCTAGTTTTATTGATTTTATTATCTACGTTTCCTACATCCGGGCCATAATCACGCTTCAGAATCACTAAAACAAATTGCTGTTTTAAGGGTAACCGTCTAAGGCATCAAGTAATCAAGATTCTCTTAGTATCTTTTGCGAAACATTCTATTATGATTTCGCTATTTTTGTTCTTTAAAGATGGGCACCCACAGCGACAAATACAGAAAAAGTCTACCCTGACTAGAAGCCATAAAAGCTTAAGGTAATAAGCTTCCAGACACTACAGAGGCATACAAGAAAATAACTAAAGCTTCTAGGTATTACTGCAAAGGGATGACTGAAGTCACCAAGTGCAAGCATTCAAACACTTACTCATTTCTAAGCATCTTCTACAGCTCTTGTATTCTACACATTTGCTTCCTCAAAACATGGTAAAATAGCTGGATACCACTAATTGGTTATCATGTAAAATAATTATAATAGCGAAATAAACAAAAATAAAAATCCACGTTTCTTAAACAGCAGTTATCGATAGCAAGATGATTTCGCTATTTATCTTCTAAAGACAAAATGAGAGAAAGAAAGGGTGGAGGAGGAAAGAAAAAGTGTTCAAAAACCATTTTATCACGATTCTCGAGTTATACTTCCCTTTCGAACACGTTTTAAGAAAACAAAAACGGAACACCCAAGGAAGGGGCACGCGCTGAGAATCAATTTGATGTGTAAGAAAGGCAATCAACGCCCGCCCCCTACGCGTTGCCAAAATACTTCTCATTAGTTCTTATCCGAAACACGGACAGGTGTGTAATACAGAGGGAAAAGGAAAAAAAAAATTGATCCGAATAAATCATCGTGGCAGGGAACACGCCTTTGAAGCCGAAAAATAAATAAGTATTAAAAGGAAGCCTCTAAGAAAGGGGCAGGTTCAAAAAAAGAGCAGAACGGGGAAGAAGTAACTAGAAAAAGGAGTAGGTAAGAAGAAGAAGAAAAAAAAAAAAAAAAAAACTGCCACCGCCTCCGGGTAAGAGGCACGCGCCAGGCCTTACTCCTTTGAGCACCTGTCGAAATTTGTTCGAACATCCCAAGGGCATGTAAAAAGGCAGCACGCTCGAAATTCGTGCTGTTGAAATCTTATTGCGTACTCTGGAATGTAAAAGATACTTTATTCATAATAAAGACACCTGTGGTGGTGTTTAAAGACATCAAATATGATATGAAAATATAGTGATTATTTTTCAAGTTACATAATGCAGTATCATGAAATTTTCAAATGCGAAGTAAATTTTTATTTACTTATTACCCTAAAAGGGGCTCTTAATCTCGAAATGGGATTTTGTATCAAATTATTATAAATACCTTGTTTCATTTTTCCTTTGAGCCCGTTGCCACTCAGTAAAATATAAGATATGTATCTTTCAAACTGAATCTCTTTATTGTGGATTAACAAAATAAGCTATTCGAAAGCAATAGATGCAGTTCTTTAGGATATTCGTTTCTCACTTTAAAATCGGATTTATTTATATAATAAAAATGCATTAACTCGCGATCTATCTAATTCAAAATATTCAATATTTTCATAGAATGACATTATATATTTTTTATTATTTGTTTCATGTTTTGTAAAATTTTAATAAATTTTTGATTGACAAACTCAGCTATTTGAAAGCGAGCAGTAGCAACATCGTACGAAATAAAAACATTTGATGTTTAGCGCGTGAGACTGTCTGTCGGAAATTTTAAAGATACGCCATTTTTAAATCTTTTGTAATTTTACTGTTGAATTGAATTTCATGTGGAGTAAGTGCGAAAGACATGATATTTAATAAATAAAGTTAACATACAGAAACATTAATAATAAAAAGGAAAAAAAAAAGTTTTGTAAGCCGTCTTACTAAGAAAACAGAACATTGATAAGATGAACTGAGGGGGGGGGGAGAAAAGAAAAAACAAAAAAAAGTATGCCAACACTCAACACTGCACCGGGGATTTTAAACATATGCTACGCTGCTTATAAAATTTTTGTGATTTTGCTATTGAATATCATATGACTTAAATGCGGAGAAAACGATGCTCAATAATAAAGTTAAAAAGATAAAAAAGGGGGATTAGCAGGAGTAAATGTAACAGCAGAGTGGTTGACTGCGAGTTCGGTAAGAGTGTGAAAATCCTTAACAAGGCCATTTTCGCCGATCGTTAAAATGTGAAACCTTTCAGTCATACACTACCTGACATTGAAAATGCAACACCAAGAAAGAATGGCCACAAAGTGATGAAACTCAGAACAGACAGCAACGAACATAAGCGATCTTTATTTCGAAATGATATACTTAATACAGAGCGAGACCAGCGTCGGCTGAGTAGTTTGGTTCGTTGGTGACGAAGGACGGGGACGCCTGATGTTTAATAGAGATAAACAAGAATGTGTTCCGAGCCCTCCACTAACCAGAAGCAACTCCCTGGAGCCTCAAGAGTCCGCCTCGGGAGATTGTAGGGATGTTAACTTTCACAGGGATAGAGCATTTACATGGCCAGACAGGGAAGATTGCATTTGCTTTACTGTGACCACCTTAGACGACGATACACGAAACAACACGTCTAGATACAGAATCAATGCGACTACGGATTGTGTCATGATGAGTGGCTTTTTCATTCCCTGTCAACCATTTGCCACTGTTCATTTTCTAAACGCGGCAATGGCAGTGTCTGCAAATAGCGTCCAATCACATCCCAAATGTGTTCGATTGGTGAGATATCAGGAGAACAGTGGCCAGGGAAGCATTTGTACACCTTGCAGAGCATATTGGCTGATGCGAGCAGTGTCTGGTCGAGCATTATCCTGCTGATAAAGGCCCCTGGGCACCCCTTTAAGGTAGGGGAGTGCCACCGGCTGCAGCACGTCATCCACGTATCGTTGGGCGGTCATAGTGCCCTGAATACGAATTAGAGGTGACTCGTACGCAACTGCGCTCCAAGACATGATGCCGCATTGTCCCGCGGTGCAGCGTTCCACAATTGCTGCCGGATTGGACCTGTCTCCACATCGACGCCACACTCGTACGCGGAGACTATCATTGGAGAAACAGAAGCGTGACTGAGAACACGACCCTGTGCCATTCTGTTGTCCACATAGCACGAGCCCTGCACATTGCAGACGTTGGAGTCTATGCTATGGATTCAATAGCAGTATTCTTAACTGATGTCACGAGTGCAGGCCACCAGCCACTAATCGACGGAAAATGGTTCTGATAGATATGAGAACATCTAGGGTGTCTTTAACATGCTACAGAATGGAGGTAGAAGTGGCTTGTGGGTGCGCGACCGCTTGTCGGCGGATGCGTCGATCCACGTGTGCATTCCTTGAACTTGCAGCAATTCCTTGTACCAACCATCGTGGCCGCAGCTGGTTCACTGTGGACGCGTCGAGGTATGTGTCAGCTGAGATTTGCCGTATGGACCAAACTGCCCTTCTCAGTTCGATCACCACATAAAATAATAGTCTATCTCCTAGAACTGCCTCCGTTGACGACGGTCTGGCATTCTCTGCTATTACATGCGTTCTCTAATACAAGAACAAATTTTCTACGATGATTTCCCTAGTAAAAATAACGGCACGAAAGCTAAATATTCTACAGGTTTCTTCCCTTATATCTTCTTCCATACACATATCTTCCCTTATATCTTGCGCTGGAAAGCTGCACATTTCACATCATTCGCTTAACTCGGTGACGTGCGTCTACCCTCAAATTTGCATGATTTTGGGGCCACTCCTTCTTGGGGTTGCATTCTCAATGTCGAATAGTGTATAGTATTTTGAAAAAGGTGTTTTTGTTTTCAGTGAGAGAGAAAACTTAGCGTGCTACAAATAAGGTACAAAATAAAAGAGCATGTACTGATCTGCTATGAAACTTCAGTATTATCAAACTGCGTTATAATCAAATTTTTGTAATAGAAAAGTTATTAAATACCCGATATTTAAGTTAGTAATATAAAAAGTAATTTTTGCTGGGCTTCTTAACAACATTTCGCAATAAGTGTCATTTTATGACAGAAACAAAACAGATTCTAAAACATTATAAAATAAGTCGATTGAGAAATTTCTAATTCTGTTTCTCTTCAGCATTGCTGTCCGCACCCAAAATAAAATCAAACAGTGAAGATGAATTTTTTTAGTAATAAACCGACTACAATAATCCTTTTGAAACAACTTTTAGTTAGTTTTACTAACGTTTAGCGAACAAAACAAACACTGATACTGAAGTGAGTGTTTTTATTGTATATCAACTGCAAATTTGATAGCATAATGACTTGCAGTAGAACCATAAAATACAGTATCCATATCAAGAGAAAAAAATTAGTAACTATATGAAATTTTTAATTTAATGAGATCGGTCACAAATTCTGCATTAAGTACTAGTTCAAAAATAAATTGATTCAACAGGTTTTAAAGACATATAGATTTAAAAATTTCACTAAAAAATCTTATCGAAATCCAGTAGTTAGAATTTAAATCTACAAACACAGATTAATATGATGTTCTCTTTATTTATTATTTACTTGTGTTTATTGTTGCTACTTGTCATTTATTTAAATTGAAGGCGCTGTTACCATTTCTTATGTTGCCATTCAGCGAAGTCAAAAAGTATAGATCGGAACATTAACTGTGAAAGAAAATATTATTAACATGATATTAAGGAAGAAAGACTGAATTTAAATTCCTCTGTAACTCGGAAAGCTGTAGATTTGTTCATCGTCTCTTTCAAAGTGAAATTATACGCAGATTTTTTTGCTTTATAAACTGGATGAATTTCTTTCTAATTCTACAACTTATGTTATAAATATGTAAGAGATTAATAATATGTTGTAGCATTGCTTCAAAATGCATAATAGGAAGATCAGCAAAGAATTGAATATCTGTCCTAATCGAAAAATCTGCGGCATTACTCATATTTACTGCAAGAAGTTTTTAGCCAATACTTTTGTTTTTAACATAAATAGAACACGGAAAGGGACGGCCATTGCATCATTTAAAAAAAAGAATTGTCCTAGACAGAGTGAAAATATTGTCATTACGTCAGTAAAAACAATTCCTTTGGCGCGAAAGATCACAATCTGTTTGAGTAAACTTGCATGGCAAGTGAAGCCTTAATTTAGAAAAGGGAATTTTTCTTTTCTTTTCTTCTTTTTTTTTTTTCTATTACTTCAGCTTTTAGCTTCGTCTAAAACTGGACTTCTCTTTCTACACCTACACATGAAAAGTAAAAGCTACAGGGAAGGGAAAAGAGCGTATTAAATGGATCGCAGCGCTATTCAAGTTAAAAAATTATAATAATTTTGCGATCGTGAAGGAAAAATTTATTATTAAATGTCCAAAATTCGTCGCAAAATAAAGAATAATACGAGACCACTTTTCATACATTTCGAGCCAAAATAGGTAAAACAAACGTTTAATCTTGAATATCATTAAACTAAGTACCGCTGAATGGGGTTTGGATTGTAAATATAAATTTACGAGTAGTAACATATGGAATAATCAGAGCGAATGCAAAAAATTTCGAACGCCATCTAAAGCAAAAGAAAGCGCCGAATAAATCTTACAATACACGCACATCCATGTATCGATATAGAGGGTAAAGGGTTACATCCTCTGCTACACGCGACTACCATTCTTTAAACCATCTTTAGAAAGGCCACAAAAGGGATCGACATAATACCTATTACCCTTTCAATAAATCCCGACCGGTAAAAAGTGACTGCGTGAAATCGTTCACCAGGGCCAATTCCTCCTTAGCTTCCTTGAAGGAATCCGGTTACACCTCTTGTACTGTCTATTACGTCTTGTCACGCTATGTTATGTTGGACAAACACGCGTTTTACGATTTTTCATACATATGAGGGACAGCGGGTTTTTAGTAGACAGAACAACAAGAGCTAGAGTTTTGAGTAAAAAAAAAAAATCGAAAGTTGTTTACGTTTTAGGATTAGATTTCTTCTTTTCTTTTCCTTTTTTACAAATTTTATCAAATATGACAATATTTATTACTGCACCTCAACTTCTTGCTTTTTTATAAAATATCTTTTGCTACAGGATAGAATTTTTTACTCAGTTAATCGTTTTCTTTGATGCAGTAACATCCATTGCCACGAATTCCAAAGCTGGCCATAGAAAAGGAATTAAGCTTTGCTGCAAAAGCGGGAATTAATCCTGACTTTTTCACACAAATTGCAACTGGAGAGGAAACTTGGTGCTTTGTTTACGATCCTGAGACAAAACGGTAATGGTCTGCTTGGTTGCAGAAGATTCAGCACAACTACAGGGGCTTCGGTTTCAGGAATCTCCAGTAAAGGCCACGTCGGGGATCTCTTTTGATTAGAAAGAGATCAAAAGCAGTTTGTTTTTAAGGGGCTCCACATTCTATAAAGAAGGAATAGGCAGACTTCAGAAAAAAATTCAACTCGCTGAGTCTGAAAAACTTTAAGCGAATGTTGGTTTCTGTTGTACGGCAATGCGCCGTCCATTCGCAACAAGCTGTTTCTGAATACGAAAAATATCAGAATTCTCAAAGGCATCCTTCAATCATCAGATTACTTTCTTTTCCCCAAAGTGAAGTCTCACCTCAGAGGTCATTATTTTAACATCAATGAAAAGATCTTAAAAGAAAAAAGTAATCAGAAGCATTCCAAATGATGAATTTTACGAAAGAATCAAGCAGTTGAATGAACGCGCCAAGCGTTGTATAAACTTACAATGACGGTATATTGAAGGCTTAAAAAAAGTAAAAATATTAATGTCCTCATCCTGCAGTTTTGACGAACTTAGTCCTTAAACTTTGTAGACACACTGTGTGTTCAAGTCTTAGCTCACATTCGTAATCTTAGTTCCTAAACTATAAGGTCATCAAAATCCTCCTATATTTTGCTTGTAATCCTGTTTTTCCTTAACATAAATTACGGCTATGTGTTTCTTGGAATCCTGAAAGAAGGCTATGCCACGAGTCTTATACTGTCTTCCTTCTGATTTTATTCTTGTCTTTCTTATTCTCATTATCCACAAAGATTTCACTCGATTTTATACTTTGTTAGCACGTGCATTAAAGATATGAATCAGGTACTATTTATTGAAAACGCATTTCTTTCTTCATATCCTGTTATTATATATTTTATTAGGACAGGGTGTAACGTACATTTTACTTGATATTATGAAAGCTTAGCAGAGCAAATTTTGTTTATTCCGGGATGTTCTACTATATTCCACCAGAGGCCAAGATAGGTAAAACCCTGAAAACTGTTAGTTCCATCCGAACGGGAAACTGCATGAAATCCAACCGAATGGGAAACTGCATGAAAGTTTTTGCGGTTTCCTGTCTGTGTAATGTGAAATACGAACCAATAACGTGAATACAAATCCAAAAGGCATTCCTTTCCTTCGGCACATTGCCCTCAAGTGTTTTGCCATAATTTTAATACTCCTACTCTTTCCGTTGTATATTACTTACAATACTATACTAAATGTAACTAAAATACAACAGAAGGAGTAGGATCATTTAGGTATGGTTTCACAGCATAAGGCTCATCATGAAGATGCGGACACTTTTGTAGGGTTTTAGTTGTTAACTAATATTGTTTACGTTAATTTTATCCCGTCATTTCCATTGCTCCACCTCAGTTGCTCCAGAATATGGTGTAATCTCAGTTGCTCCAGAATATGGAATAATTTAAGTGTAAAATATTTAAACTCTTCAATTTACGCAGAGAGAGTTGAATGAATTGAAACACAGCCAATGGTTTTTCGCCCTAAAATTTAAATCTGCGACACAGAACAACTTTGCATTTTGTGTAGACACCAAATGCCTTTGCCTTTTTCTTAATACAGACAAATTATTTGATTTCAGGAGTTAAAAAAAATTTGAAAATGTGACTTGAAGGACTAACTCTTCTGGCCTGAACAACACAATATTTTTTTTCTAATTTTGAGAAACAAACCACCGTTTATAGGTTTGAAAACAAACTACCATTATTTGTGAATATTGTCACCCAAAATTACTCTATTAATGAGACTGAACTTTAATATTTATAAATTATTTTTCGCTTTTATTACTAGATGTAAAAAGTTAATACAAAGATTATTTTGAGTCGAAATGTTTGGATTTTCAAAACAATAACTTCGAGCGCTTATCACAGCTTTTGTCGGCTATTCCTCCATTATAAAAAGTAATTTTCCAATGTACTCCTCTACAACTCCTTTTCATCTATTAACTGAAGCTTTCCGTACCTTCAGTTATGGAAGTTACCAATTATCTTTATGTTCAAAAGACTAACTTCAGGGTTTTCGGCTACACTATTTCAAATGATTATTCATAGTTACACTGCACTGTTTTTAACAGAAACTCTGTTACTTGCTGTAACAGTATTTAAAGCACTGCACTGCCTCTTTTATATTCTGTGTTATTCAAATGATAAACTCTGTACATAATTCGCACTGCTTCGCTGTGGTGGATGCGACGACGTTAAGACTATTTCACTGTTATTAAAAAAGGTCGTTCAATAAAGGGAATCAATATGCGACGCAACCTCAAAAAGCTCTTAACTTGACTATGCTAAAACCGCATAATGCTATTTTATTATACAGAGTTTCAAAAACCCTCCGTGAAATACCGAATAAAGTACAATATAAGACAGAACATGGATGAAAGTTTGGTAAGTCTAATTCCTAGGCATCTAATCTCAATTATAAAAGTTTTCTTAAAATAAAGTAAAAAACTGGATGAAAAGATTTCAACACCGTATGTGAAAAAGCGACAACCATCCTATGAATATCGAATTCACCTCGCAAAATTTCAATGGAATTCAACCAGTCTATATTCTTGAATGGTTGCATTATTATGACTTCCTTTTTAACAGTATTATTCTGTTTGGATAACTGTCTTCCAAGAAAATATATCTACCAGTGAAACTTCGCCATACAGTAGTATTTTTTAGTGGCACAGTGACCAAATAGATAAGACCACTGAACTTATTAGACTAATTTTAAATTCAGTCGAACAAACTGATGGCTGCATGGACATTTTTATGGTTTTTCCCATGCGTAACACATACCAGCCAGTTTCCCTTTAAAAGATCTCAAGGCATACCTTCCTTTAGGCAGATAGCTCTAGTATGCTTTACCATAATCCAATAAATCCAATTAAATTCAATGTTATCATACCAGAATCAGCGGGCAAAAAAGTACTTTGCCAAAAAAGTATGAATTCTAATTCGTCTGAAAAAGGAATTTTTTTCGATATTAGCTCAGTTTCCCAGCTTTTGGACAACCCTACTAGTGCATTCTTACCAAAATTTCTGCAAGAAAAGATATTTTTTTTTCCGTTGTCGCATTCTATTCAGACCATGATCTCACAGTCTTTTTTTTATTGTGTTCCACGCTACAGTAGTGTTTTACAGTATACTGAAACCTCAACACGACTGCATGTGCACTGAAAACAGAACTCTCAGTTCAAACAGGCAAAATTTAATCAGAATAAAGAGCATACTCTCAGTTTTTCAACAAATCCTTCCTGCCAGACCATTTCCTGCCCTGCATAAATTATAAAATTCCTTCATTTAAATGCAATTTATGACAGTTATTAATCGCTTCTTTGTTACCCAGGATGGTTTTTAAATAATAAAAAAAATCAGTCAACAATACGAAAATTTATTTATTTTACACTGCACGACATTTTCAGTCTAAAGGATGGCAATAAATGCAGTTCATTTACAAAGAGAAGTCAGTTCTCGGAAGAACATGTTCTGAAGTTCATGTTGATGCGAAAAACGATGTTTATGAAATACTGTTGAATATCCACATTTACATCAATTTTCTTAGTGAATGCTAAACGCTAACTTATCCCTGTTGATTAACACTCTCACAGATTTAAAAAAATAGCACAAAATCTTGGATGTTCAACATAGGTTTAAAAATACAACAAACAGATTGAAAAACTCCACCTGCTTTTTCTGAACTGCCCGCCCACAAGTGCCGCAAATGGCAAGAGATGATTGAATGCCACCCATAATCTGGCACAGATCTTGTCTCGAACCATCACCTGCACCTGATGATGGATGCGACGACATAAAAGGTGCAGTTTGAAGAGCCCCCAAAATCAACAAGCAGGCGCCCAAGAGAAGATTCTCGCTTCCGATTCTTATCGAGAAGCCAACAGGTACGAAAAATATGATTTCAAAATTAGATACCCATAAAGGTACATATAAGAAAGCCGTATCTTTCGAACCGATAAGCCGCCAGTTCAAAATTTCGAATTGCAACCCACAAAAGAACTGCGCTCAAAGTGAACCTCAAAATGAATTCTTTGTGCGATAGTTAATAATTGACAGAAGACTTTATATTTTCAATTCTTGTTCAATGTTTTTCCCTTCTTCATTCTTCGGATGGTTTCGGAAATAACTTTGCGGACACATGTGGTTTATGCTACGTGCAAATATATCTTTTTCTCCTAATGGTTAATGCATTTTGATAACTACTTGGTTTTCCTATACACCAGCTTTTGTATCTCAGCAAAATACGAATTGTTGGCTCTTCATTTGCGGTTAGTATTTGTGCGTATAAAATGCAGTGAAAAAATGCACAACTACCTTTTGAATAATTAAGTTTTATTCGCTTTTCTAAAACCTAACTTGTTGAATCTAACATTGCACTTTGCATTTTTATCACTTTCTTAATTACAGTCGGAACGACGGAACTATAATGGATATGTACACTTCGACTGTAATTCGTTCTAACTGTAAATTGTTTGTAAAATGAACTTTGTATCGCGCTGCATTTATCTTTGCTTTTTAATAAAATAGTTTTGTTATTGCTAGGGATCGAACAGTTAGTAGAATCGACCGTACTCTTCCATTCAACTTTGATTCAAATACCTACGGATCGAACATTCGAATTCTAGAATTCCGCGAATCTTGGAAACGTTCAGAAAACAAAGGTTTTATTGTCACTTAATCTTTCAAACCTACAAAACCATCAAATATTTTAACTCAAAAATTTGGATAGTGTAGTTTCAAGAAGTCGCACAAAAGTAGTCATTAAAAAAAGTGCGCGACTGTACCAACTTCGGTGTTACCTGCATATCAGCCTCATGGTCGTCCTGCACCCTACTTTTATGTACTCTTAAAATAAACAAGCTTCTAATTTTTTTCCCCTAAAATTTTTTAGAGAGAACTTCGTATCTATATTTAAAGTGTATCTGCGTTCACTTTCTCCTCTATATTTGCTTTCATCTAAAACATATGTGAGAAAAAATAAAAACTTTAAACTATTATCCAAACATTTAGTCAAATTATGTTCAGAAAATGAACCACAAGATTCAAGAGTTTTAAATTATGTATTTCTTTACTTAAATTTCTTTTACACCTTCTTAATAAATTTAAGAGTGTTTTTAAAAACTGTTCTTTGTTTCTCATTTAAATGCAAAGTTAGAATTTTGCCTTAATTAAAAATTATTATTATTGTTCTAAGGATTCGCATCCAAAAACATTTAAGGTTCCCTAATTTTATACCCTACTCCTCCCTAATTTTTATAAGTGAAAAAAAAACTGATGTGTACACCACATTACTTCCTTGTACGGAATATTAAATCATACACATTCTACATTTCATTTAAACTTATTGAATTAAACCTACTTCGTCGATAGCGCATAAACCACAATAGAATAAGTGCACTCTTTAAAATTCACTATATT
>KK115515.1:0-29243 GCA_000611955.2 Stegodyphus mimosarum
TGATTGTTGACATTCATGTGCAGAATATTTTAAATTTTGAAAAGATTCAATACGAAAATGCGAAAAACATTAGAAGTGTGATTGATTGCATACAAAAGAATTTACGCGCTTTGAAAATGTTAAAGTATGAACAGAACAAGTTATGTGATGTTTTTCTAATAAATATTCTTCTTCAAAAAGTAGATAAAGAATCTAGGAAAAATTTCGAATTATCTCACATATCGAAAGTAGTTTCAACCCTGGAGGAATTTATTAAATGTTTAGAGCAGCGTGAATCAGTTTTGTTATCTATAAATAAAAATATTGCAACCGGAAGTAAGATTAATATAAACAAATATTCTTCCCCTTCCCATAAATCAAAGGCTCTTTTGACGAATGAAAGTAAAAATAAAAACTGTTTGTAGAAGCTTTCATCCTATATTCCTTTGCGATACATTCTTAAAATTAAGTGTTCATGAAAGATTACAATTAATTCGTTCACATAACCTATGTGAATTATGTCTAAAGCAGAACCATAAAAAAAGTCAGTGTCTCTCGAAATTTAAATGCGCTTGCGGGGAGAAACACAAATATGTATGGGTAATGAAGGTTATTCGAAGACTCCTTGTCGCCCGGTGACGCCGCATAGACCAAACATAAGTGAGCTTGATGCAGCAAAAGGTGACTCAGAATTGAAAGCATTGAGTGTTTTAAGTAATAAAAGTAAACAAAAAAGAAAAAGTGTACTTTTTTCTACTGTAGAGATTTATGTCTGTGACGCCAATAATCGAAGAGTAAAAATCCGAGCCATTTTAGACAGCGCATCTAATATATGCGTTCTTACTAATAACATGAGTGAATGTTTAGGAATAAAAAGGAGAAAATTAAGACGCCTGTTACATGTCTTAATGGATCAATCCAAAATATTAAATGGAAAGTGACTACATTTATTTCAAATAAAGATTGCACCTTTAATGAACCAGTTGAATTCTTAATTGTAAATAAGATAACAGGATTAACTCCGTGTACTACGTTGGATATTTCGAAAGTAGAAATTCCACAATTTTTAAATTTAGCTGATAAATCATTTTATGAAGCTTCAGAGGTACATGCTCTTATAAGCGCTGATTTATTTTTTAAGGCTTTAAAAAATAATACGTATAAAATAAATTATGATTTATTGTTTAAAGAGTCTGAATTCGGATGGATCGCATGCGGGAAGCTTAACGAAATACAACCTTCTTATCAGGGACATTGTTTTCTTATGCAAAATGATTCTCTTCAGAGTACTTTAAAACCTTTCTTTGATTTAGAGGGACTTGGTATTCGTGATGATCCAGTTGTTCATGAAAACGATCAGGCGATGGAAATTTTTAATGAAACTGTTGATTTTAAAAACGGACGTTACATAGTGCAACTACCTTTTAGGAAACATTATGAAGAATTATCTGATAATTATTCCTTGGCGTGGCAGCGTTTTCAGAATTTGTGGAGGAGATTTAGTCATGATCCTGAGTTACATCAACAATACTGTGAAATTATTTGTGATTATTTAAAAGAAGGCATAATAAGCACCGTAAATCCTGATACACCAGAAAATACTTTAAATAGACCTATATATTATTTGCCTCATCAGGCTGTGCGGAAAGAAAGTAGTTTAACGTCGAAAACTAGGATCGTCTTTGATGCGGGTAGCCGTCAAAATAATGAACTTTCTTTAAATGACTGCTTGTGACCAGGGATTAACTTTAATCCAAATCTTTCGGACTTACTAATTAATTTCAGATTGAACAAGATTGCATTTTGTTCAGATGTTAAACAAGCTTTTCTGAAGATTTGCCTCTCCGATGAACATAAGGACGCAGTTCGTTTTCTTTGGAGTAATGATGATCCATGTGTTGATAAAAGGCCCAATTTACAGACTTATCGTTTCAATCGAGTGAATTTCGGAGTCAGCTCGAGCCCATTTCTGTTAGCAGCTACTATTAGACATCACCTTGAAAAATATAAGGAAGATTTTCCCGAAACTGTTGAAATTTTAGACAAATGTTTTTATGTAGATGATCTCATTTCTGGAAGTGAGGATTTTGAAGAAGCACTTGAAGTATCCAGAAATGCGAAGAAAATTATGGAAGATGCTGGAATGGTCCTCAGAAAGTGGATTAGCAATAATGCTGAATTAATGGAGCAATGGAAGAATGAAGAATTTGATACCTATCCTGTAGATACTACGCTCAGCTTAGGCGCACACCAAACTAAAATTCTGGGACTTTCTTGGAAGACACATGAAGATTATTTAACTATGGATACTAGAAATCTCTTGGAATTTCTTTCTATGGACAAAAATACGAAACGCTTCTTACTTCAAGCAATAGGAAAGATATTTGATCCCTTAGGATTAATTTCACCTTTCACCATTCGAGTTAAATGCCTTATCCAGGATCTCTGGAAGGAAAAAATTCAGTGGGATGAATCTTTACCAAAAGAAATTGAAAGGGAGTGGAAGAAGTGGTGTGCTGAACTTCATCACTTAGAAAATACCTAGGTTAGTTAATGACTGTCTTTCACAGGAAGATACTGTTGAAATACACAGTTTTTGTGACGCAAGTAAAAAGGCATATGGCGCTGCCATATATTTGAAGGTAAAGACTCTCAATGGAATATCGGTGAAACTCCTAACTTCAAAAAGTCGTGTGGCTCCATTAAACGGTGTAACCTTGCCAAGATTAGAACTGGTGGGTGCTTTAGTTGCAGCTCGTCTAAGTTCTAAGGTAAGGAGAATCGTGAATCTAAAAAGATCTTCTATTGACTATCATTGGACAGATTCCAAGATTGTACTCTTTTGGATAAAGGGTGCAAAAGCCCGATGGAAGCAGTTTGTGGCAAACCGAGTGAACGAAATCACCAGTCTAACAGATCCCAACTCTTGGCATCACTGTGCAGGTAAAGAAAATCCGGCAGATCTTCTCTCGCGTGGAATGAGTGCTGATTCCTTGGTAACCGATTCCAGATGGTGGACAGGTCCAGAATTCTTGATGGAGCCTGAAATTTCCAAGAACTTGCAACCATTTGTTCCTGAGGTTGAAAACCATCGAGCAAGTCGAAAACGAAACTTTGCGACGGGAAAGGAAAATTCCAGCTGAAGATAAGACTTGTAAAGAAACTGCCCTGCTAAATCACAGCTCTCAACATTCTATTATGGACGACCTCTTAGAACTTTCAAACAATTATTATAAAATTAACCATGTTTTGTCTTATATTTTCAGGTTTATTTTCAATTGTAGGAATAAAGTAAAGAGAACAGGACCACTGTCAGTGAAGGAGGTAAGAGAAGCCTAGGAAGTGTTGATTAAACATGAACAACGAGCTTTGTTTGAAGGAAAGAAACTATCAAGTAATATTTCGAATTTGTTTCCATTTTTTTATGACAAAGGAATAGTACGTATTGGAGGAAGGTTAAAAAATGCTTCAGTGCCATATTCTCAAAGACATCCTCCTATTTTACCTAAGGCTTCAAGATTAAGTAAAATTTATTTTCAAAGTTTGCACAGGAAATTATTTCATGTTGGACTACAAGGTCTTCTAAATGCAGTACGCTTAAAATTTTGGCCTTTAAATGGTCGTAATCTCGCACGTAAAACAGTACATCAATGTGTAACATGTTTTAAATGTAAGCCCACTCTTTCTTCGCAAATTATGGGTAATTTGCCTAGTGAAAGAGTTAATGTTTCACCTCCATTTGCTATTACAGGTATTGATTTATGTGGCCCTTATTTATTGAAATTTAAAAATCAACATAAAGGTATTCTAAATAAATTGTATACTTGTATTTTTATATGTTTCGCAACAAAAGCCATCCATGTTGAGACAGACATTAACAGATTTAAATTCCGATGCTTTAATTGCAACACTTAAACGTTTTACAAGCAGACATGGTAAATGTTTCAAAATTTATACCGACAATGCTACTAACTTTGTTGGAGCGAATTCAAAACTGAAAAAATTTTATAAGCTCATTAATTTCCCAGACAAAGAATTAGCTAATTATTTTACGCAAGAAAATATAGATTGGAATTTTATTCCACCCAAATCACCTCACTTCGGTGGACTTTGGGAAGCTGGGATAAAATCGATGAAGTACCATCTGAAACGTACGATTGGCAATTTTCATTTCACTTAATGAAAATTAACAAACATAATTCGATAGTTCAGTACTTATGTTTCTCGTAAACATAATTACTGTGTACTTGCGCCGTCATCAAAATATTATGCATTTTGCCTAACTTCGAAAGTCTACTGTGGCTCAACCGTAATTGTAATTTTAAAAATTTGTTTTATGTTTAGAAATGGTCTGTTTTCTTTAACTATCAAATAAAGTATAAACGAAAACTTAGCTTTATTGAAATACAAGCGTGCTACCAAGACATGTTCTGTTTCTTAATTTTTTTTGTTCATAACACCGTCCCTGAAAAGCGTAGCCCTACTTAAAAAGAAAAAAAAAATCTGAAAGCATTCGGATTTTATATTACGCCCAAAGGGACTTTTTTAATGTTTTCTGTGCTACTTTTATTTACTAAATATCATGTTCTTCTCACTTAAACCGTAAAACAATAACGGCAATATCACAAAATATTTAAAAAGCGTATATATTTAGAATTTCCGATACACAGTCTCGCGCGCTGGAGATAAAAATAAAATTTTCGTACAGTTGTTGCTCGCTTTGAAATTATTGAGTTTGTTCATCAGAAATTCGTTAAAGGTTTACAAATTATGAAATAGATAATAAAAGAAATTCCATATTCCAAATGTGCGCTTCAAGATGCCCATATTCGAGTGAAAGGACTAAGTTATTCAAAATCTGATGTCTTTAGGTAACATTGTTTTTTCACAATGCGAAAAATATACATACATTCTTGCAGATTATGCATCATTTAATTCCTTTAAATGTAATGCAGAGCTCTAATACTTGGTGGCAACAATTTGAAAAGTGAAGCGTCGTTTTATAGTGAACGACGCAAAACGAAATTAATAACCCTTCTGGGCAAATTGCCCCTTTGGGCTAAAAGCATTTATTTGAATGCGTTGAAATATAGATTTAATTACGAATATTCTATACCTATGCACTTCTAATTCTATAGCTTCTAATTAATTGTACAATTGGTATTATAAAAAAATAATTCAAATTTAGGTAAAGTAACATGCCGAACAAATATTAATTTCGAAATCAAACAACAAAAATCAGCTTTATATTTGCGTGTTTTCACAAGATTTCCTGTGAAAATTTGCAAATATAACGCTGACTTTTGTTGTTTGGCCTCGAAATTGATAATTCGGGTTCATTAAAATGATAAATTTCGAACTCGTTTTCTCATTTTAACCTTTAATTAAAGGCTTTATTAAAATTTAATTAAAACTTTAATTAAAATGTAAAACATTTTTCTGATTTTTGTAGCCTTCTTTCTTTTAGAAACAGCGCCTGTTTTTTAATAATAGATTTTTTATGCACAGAAAAGTTTCATTTTGCAAAGAATGAAAATAGTTGCAAAAAATAATTTTATTCTCAGCAGGTTTTTTCTAACACTGGCTTTTCAAGGCCATACTAAAATAACCTGAAGATCCTGATCTCATTCCGCATACTGTACGTTGGTTCATTAATGTCTTTGCAAGATTCGTAAATTGAAGAAATAAAGAAGAATATCAGTACTGATAAGAAAATCTGATGTGTACACCACATGACTTTCTTGTATGGAATATTAAATTATATGCAGTTTTCCTGCCTTTCATTTAAACATATTGAATTAACAGTTAACGAAATTTGGAATTAAATCTTCTTCGATAGCGCATAAACCATAACAGAATAAATGCACTCTTTAAAGTTCACTATATTTATTTACCATAGCCACACTTCGGCGCTAAGCACAGACGATTCAGCGCCGCTTACCTAATGCGTATACGCTACTAATTAATTCAGTTCTCACTTCGCGGTAGGGCAAAAATACATAAAAATTCAAAATATTTTCATTAAAAATTGAAAGATATAGAAAAACATAAAACACCAAGTACAGTTAAAACAATTAAAAAGCAATATTTACAGTTAAAATTACAATTTGTACGCAAAAACAAGCTAATAACTTAAATGATAATTCTATAATGAATCAAGCATAATTTAATTCGCAATAATAAAAGAAGTCGTTATTTAGTTGTTGCAAAGTTTAGTTTCTCTAGATTGGCAACAAATCCACTAATCTTCTAACCTTCAAATGTAAGCAAATATGGGCGCTATCATAACCAAAAATTAGGTTTAGCCGCACTTCAAAAACTTTTAAATTGCTGATAATTCCACAATTATTGCATGCAAGTTAACTAAAGGCATAAATTCTAAAACAAAAGATAAGAACAACAAAATTGAATCATTTTTAAAACAAAAATGCACAATTTACAAACATATAAGAACAAAGAAACTGAGCTCACTGAGTCGAGTAACAGAGTGGATATATATATACATATATTTATATACGTTTGGAGCTGCCGATTGCAGCCAAAATGCGAGGTGCACATCTACATGTTATAGCGGCCATGTATACAAAATTTCAGCGTTCTGAGGCTAGTCGTTTTTAAGTTATGCGAGATGCATACATACATACGTACGTACAGACGCCACGAAAAATTCTTTTCAGAATCCATTTTAAATCAGTTTTATAATTTTTTTGGATAAAAAGAGTCCTTTATTCTGTCCTTACAGTTAGATATTACGCAAAAACATCTTTAAATTCCATTCGATAGCTGTCAAAATGGATATTTTCGTTGAAAAATGAGATCCGGAATTTTTCGTAAAAAAAATTTAATTAATTAAAATTTAATTAAATTACATTAAAAAAAGGAAAAGAAAAGAAAAAAAGAAATCTGAAAGATTATAGATTTTAGCGATCGCCCAGCAAGATTTTTAAGGACTTTTATTCTCTTGCTGAGCTTGCAGTCTACCAGTCTGTTGTTGAACTCACACCTGCTCACCCATTTCTTTTTGTCTTTTTAACTTTATTATTAAACATTCTTTTCTTCTCACTTATTCCATACACTATTCAACAGCAGAATTACAAAAAAAAAAAAAAATTAAAAACAGAATAGTAGCATATGTTTAGAATTTCCTGCAGTTTACATTTTTTTATTATTTTCTGGCTTTCCTCAGTTCATAATATTAGTTCACTTTTCTTAATAGGATGATTTGCAAAACTTTTTTGTCTTTTTATTATTAAAGTTTTCGGTGTTAAATTTATTTATTCAATATCCCGTTTTTCGCACGTACGGCACATAAAATTAAATTCAATGGCAAAATCACAAAATAATTCAAACAGTATATCTTTATAATTTCCTATCTCGCGCGTTGGAGATCAGAATGTTTGTTCGTACAGTGCTGCCACTCGCGTTCAAATTATTGAGTCTACCTATCAAAGATTCATGAAAGTTTTATATGTAATATAATATGTAATATAAAATTCAAAATGCGGGTTTCTAAATGGATTATGCATTGTGTTAAATGAGAACTTCTGGATATAATCGACAGAAACGAATATCAATTCTTAAAAGAAGCATCATATAGCAAAAAATCAGCACAAATCATACAAATCAAAAGCAAGCAAAATTTTTTACTTCCACTTATTTACGTGAATCCTTCTTTTCAACGATGAATTTCACGAAATCAAAGTACAAATCTCTATTTAATATGAATACCGTGATGATTGCTTACGAACAGCGATATCATCACATTTCCTAATTATGAAGCAGTGGCCAATGTAATGCTATGGCAAATAAATATGACACTGACTTTAAAAATTACAATTTTATAAAGAATTCTTATATTAAAAAATTGTAAACCAAAGCATTTGTAAACTTTTGTCTGTATTATTTAGTAATTAAATATTTTACATAAGAATGCAATCAATATTTTTTTTATATTAAAATCACATTTTTGGAATAATATTTGTATGTATTATTAACTATGTTATCCTATGAATTTACCTCCAAAAATATAAATGTGACCCCTCTCACCGGTATTCTGGAATGCATAAAAGATTCTTCTCAAGGTACAAAAGGATTCAGATTGCTAATTTAAACACTGGTACTGCCATCTATCGGTATGACATCAAAATAATCGTTTCACTGACATCCATTTGTTAACAACAAATAGAGTAACTTGAATTACCAACTGTAAAAGGTACCTTCTCATTAATGATTACTATTTAAAAATTTTCTAGTGTTGGGAACAGAAAATAGTTTCTTTATAGAAATGAGTTAGTGCAAATTTTACGCATCCTTGGTGTTACGAACTACGAATAGTATTCCTGAGATTGGATCGTGTTACTCCAGTGTTTTATCGTATACCATCTGATGTACTTAGATTTCATACAAATTCAGCTCAGTTATTTTCCTCAAGTTCTTTGCAAGATGATCAATAAATTTTATAAATCTGTGTTTAAAATCAAAGCAAAATTTCAAATTCCAAATTCAATTTCAATTATTTGCGAGGATAGGAGTGAGAAAATACCTTCTAAATTTAATAATGTGTAATTTAAATGTCTGTAATCCGGAATATATAAGCATAGTACAGTAAAAGGAAAAAACAAATCTTGCAACTAACGTTTTTTACAAGAATTTGAAACCAAAGATATTGTTTATCTTGTAAATATTGTTCCTTAATGTCATTTATAACTCGGTTTTCCATATCTAATGACGTTTATTCTTCCGTTTTTTACTATGTGATCTTTTTATTTATAATACTTATTTAATTTACTTATCCGAAAAAGCGTATTCTGCAGATTAAATTATTTGAAAAATACAGGTAAGTTCCTAAAGCTATTTTTCCGCTAATTATACCGCATTTTCTCCGTACCTTTGTAGAGTTAGGTTCTGAAAATTTAAAAAATATTCGCTTAATTTTCTGTTTCTTCTGTTGTACACATTTTTCCCTTCTGAAAGGGAGTCTATTGGTAAATTTTATTCCCTTGATTATTTTTATTTCTCTTGCATTCAATTCGTGTGAAAAGATAAAATATCCTACATTTTGGCAATAGACTCGATGAATGAACGTGAAACGCGCTTTTATAGAAACTAAGAGCTCTTTTGGACCAAAGCTGTATGTAACTAAAGCGTCGACACTTCAATGGGAGAAATTGCGCTTCGAAACAACCGCAGCGCTCGTAGCGGTGGCGATGTGGAAACACAATCAGTAAAACTGCGCATGCTCCTTTTCTTTTCAGTCATTGGTTGTTTTGATTTGATTGTTTGTTGGATTCTACCGAAATCTTGTTAGCTTCTAACGTGCTTTGGTTGTGTTATTTATAACTTATTAATTTTGTACTTTTTAATTACAAAAGGCTCTTTTCAGAACCAATTTTGTTTTTTAATTTTCTCTAATGGCGTATCGATACTGCGGATTAAGGATTGCAAGAGTAAGATTTCGTCGAAATCTGATGGAATACATTTCTACACGTTTCTTTGACACGATGCGTACTTAAAGAAGTAATAAAGAAGAGTTTTAGGATATGTATTGTTGAAATTAACGGTAAAAAATCTAATAATTAAAAGAATTATTCCCCTATATTTTATAATAACGCAGGTACAAGTTTTAAATAATATTTAAAAAAAAATTTTTTTATTCCCTTTCAGAAATATTCAGAGAAAGTTATGTATTATTTAAGGTATTTCACTATTAAAATAAAAAGAGCGCTAATTTGAAATGGACCGAATTGAGCATTAATTACAAATTGGCTTC
The DNA here is from genome assembly GCA_000611955.2 of Stegodyphus mimosarum. NCBI lineage: Eukaryota > Metazoa > Arthropoda > Arachnida > Araneae > Eresidae > Stegodyphus > Stegodyphus mimosarum. The sequence continues at coordinate 9,749 of KK115515.1, forward strand.
GATTTTTTTTCATTTAAAAGATGCCTCAGAAGCTAAAAAAATCATGTCACATTTGAGAAAGTATTTTAGGGAGAAGCTCTGTAAATGGAGAAGAAATAATGCATAATTTTAATGTTAATAACAATAAACTTTGCTTAAAAATGTATTCTTTTCGTATACTTAGGACTCTGAAATACTGTACAAATAGAAAATATATACATTTATATATATAATTACGACGCAATTGCAAAATATTTATATCCAATCGTGTCAAAACTCATTGCGGCCTCTCCGTCTTACTTCCTACCTCCATGACGTTACTGCAGGGGAGAGGAGGAGGGGAAGAGATTTGGTTTACATCGCCACCACTGCAGTGGATTGGCGCTGCAATTTGGCGTCATGTCATAGTGTGGAAGTGCCGACGCTTTAATTACATACAGCTTTGTTTTGGACTAGCAGTACAATCCTAAGTAATATTATAAATGCGAATGCGAGTTTGTGCGTTTGTTTGCTTGTTTGTAACGCTTTCACGCCTTAATTACTTGACCGATCATCATGAAATTTTCAAGAAATATTTTTGATATATTAGAAAAGGTTATAGGCTATAAAATGTAACTTATCTGTTGAAACTTAAACTATATAACAGGTTTTATACGTAGCTTAAACTGATTGTCGTTGTATAAACATTAAATGTTGAAAGTTTCATAACGATAAGTTAAATGATGTAGAAGTTTGTCAGCGCGCGCAGGTGCGTGGCTTAAACTACGCAAACATTTAACTGTTTGAAAATTTGGTAATGAAAATTATTTATTTTTGTATGAGATATCTTAATAAAGCATGTTTCTCAGTTTTTTAAATTATATTTTATTTTAGAAGTTAAAAGCAAAAAAGAATCATAAGATAAGATTGCAATGCTTGATATATCCAAATCGGATTTTAAAAAGTATGCAGAATAGCGTCTTAGCGACATCAGTATGAATTTCTTTTTATCGCTATGAAGAAGGGCAGTATTCATTGCAAATTTACGCGGAGTGTATTTTTTACTTAAAAAATAAGTAATAGTAACTATAATTTTATCCTGATTATCTTGGTCAGGTAATAAGAAAACAAAATGAAATTATTTTCTTTCCTTTTCAATAGTCTTTGAAACTTATTTATCAACGCGAGCGAAACCGCGGGTAAAAGCTAGTAATTTATATTTTGGTATTTTTAAATTTAGAGAAATCAGTTTTGTATAAATTGTGAAATTATGAACTTTGCATACGTTCATTCGGTCTATATACATATGATTAGGAAAACATTATACTCGTTATAAAAAATAAAATACAAAAAGTTTGATTGCGGTACGACTGCAATTGGCCGAGATATTCAGTTTCAAACTTTGCTATTTTTGACCTCATTTCAATTTGCATTGAGGGATCGTTAATAAACAAATTGCTGTAATTCGGCTTTTTCCGTCTTCATGTATGTTCTTTGATGAACAGTAATGTTCTTTTGTGATTTATTTGAGTTTTTAATTTATAATTTTCGTATACTTGGTGTACCGAACGAAATTTCATACCTATAATTAACACACATAAATACGTTATCACATAAATATGTTGCCAATATTCTCTTGAAGTTTTAATGTTTAGAATAAAAGTCTGATAATCGTACAAAAAATCATTAAACTACAAGTATTTTCATTTTAAATGACTGCAAAAAATTACGAAACATTGGTCAAAATTTGACACTGGCCAGTGCTAATCCTAAAACCCTTCGTGTTTCCTAAAACATTAATTCTGTAAAATTCCGTGAATGAATCTCCATTTTGAAAAAAAATATATATATATTATTTCGTTTATGGCTTTCACATTAACCTTCATGGCATTGCGCATCGTAGAATCTCTGAACATCAAGAACCTCTTTCTAAAGACATTATATTTAACGAAAATATTTCGCTTTTCAAGTTTATAAAGCCCGTGAATATGAACTCTCGACTTCAAGTTTATTTTAACCAGAAATCGCCTTCAATTTTTGTCGTACGGGAATCAAACATTTTGCGTTTTATTTTTTAAACAACGAGTCCAAAATTTTCAAAATGTAAGTGCAAGGCCCGGAGGAACATATAAAAAGTTAAATTTTATACTTTACCTAAAATTAATATTTTTAATTTTTAAAATGCAAAAAATTGAATCTTTCTGTCTTTAAAAACAATTCTGTAATGGGAATACATGCCTACGACCAACAGTTGCGAAAATAAAGGTCGGATAAGAACTTTTATGTAAACGGTAAATTTGTTATTGGACCACCATTATTGACATTTTCCTCTTTTTAAGAAGTGAACAAACCTTCATCCAAGTGATAAACTTCATACAGAAAACAAGAAATGGATTGAATATTTCTGAACTATGCGTTTAAGAATTCAGCTAAACAATTTTATGCCAAATATTCAAAACATTGCATCAATACATCAAGGGCAGTCATCACATGAATTAAAATCGAACTTTCGGGCAGTTAAAATCTGTGATTTTGCCTAACTGATAACCTGTTTATATTTGTAAAATTAAAAATAATAAGATTACAAAAATAATCAAAATTAAGTCTAATAAATAATTTTTTAAAACTTTTATTTACATTCTTTTCAGTCTAATTGCTACCTCTAAGTTATGATGTGTAATTATTTGCGCCAGCCCAACCTGGAATGTGGTAGTCACTCTGACTGCCCTACTGAGGTGCATTTTCTTTTCTCGATACTGTAAAAAGATTTGGCGGGGATGCATTCATTGCGCTTCTTGTCGCATGTCTGGTGCATCGCATTGCTTCTGCAGCAGACATTCGAGTTTTATTGGCATCCGAAACAAATCGATACCGCCCAGTCGCTTGTAGAAGTTAGTGATCCTGGCTGCCGTACCGATGGGTCCGGGTTCGAATCTCAGAGAAAGCAAGAATAGCTGTGGTACCTGTAACAAATACATATTACTTGAAGAACAGCTCCGAACTAAACGCCCTATAACTAAACTGTTATTACCATTAACTCAATACCACTCCCATCTTTGGCTTGGGGGCTGTCAAACTAGCTCATTGGAAGGCAGAGTGGAGATATGTTTATGTTCTTAGAGAATACCTTCTTGGTGCCAGTGATGACTGTGTGGAGGTTAGAAGGAGGCAGGTGAACGCTTAGAACCAAGCTGTCTGCTGCTTAGACACATTGGACCTACACTGGGCGGGACCTACACTGGACCGCTTTGGTCCTACACTGGACCGCTTTGGTCCTACACTGGGAGCAAGTTCCATGCTAACAGGACCACTCTTGTAATTATCATGCACTTTGATAGTGCATTTGTACATGAGACCGATCATTGCACCGTTCGAACTGCCATTCATGAGCAATATTTCAAGACGCATTTTCCAACACAGGATAGCTCTCGTCCCCATACCGTTGCTATCATCCAACGCGTTTTACAGAATGTCGTTGCTGATCTGACTGACCAAGTGTAACGAACATGTAACTTCATCTAAAAAAATGACATATGGTACTAGTACGACACAATATATGCGCACGGGGCATGCTTGCATTCAAACTGATATCTTCTTGGCTTTGCGATTTCATTTTCTATCAGTGTAATTGTGGGGTTACATTAGAATATGTTCGTTTGTGCGTTCTGGAAACATTGGAAAATTATGGAAATTGTGTAGCCTACAAAGATAATAATTTTTAAAAGAATCTTAAGTATCTTTTTCAATTGTATTACCGTTTTAGAAAAATAGAAAATACTTAAACCAGCTGTAAAAATTTTAGTCTATATAACATAGGAAAATATGATAGCATGAAAGGAAGTACGATAAGCTTAAATTTTACAAGAAAGTATTTCTTTAATGGAAATGTGGCTGATGAAGAATTATTCAATAATGTCATCATATTTATTCAGATTTGTTTTAACCCGTAATGTAATATTTACTCGCATATTTCTCTCCTCACGTATTTCTTCCCGCTAGTTTTTTTCAGCATATGATTTAGAAATTTCTGGTTTATGGTAACAATCTAAAAGAAATGCATGAAAAAAAAATTTTTTTTGCGCGTAAGAAAAAAGTACTATTGAAATTGATAATTCACTTTAAACACAAAATATAATAATATTGCTGTGGCTTAATGTATATTTTTAATATGTTACGTTTGTCATTTAAGCAGTCTGCTTTCCTCTCCACCTTCAGTTTTCAAACTGTAAAATTAGTAGGAAAATGGGGAAGGGAAATAAGCGAGTAAATAATATATATATGTATATATATACATAAACAAATGTAAGGAAGGACTATATATATAATTAAGATTATATTAATTTCAATTTGAATTTAACAAATACAAAAACATTATCTCATTCGTATACAGCTAATTTTAATTTTAAATTATGAAAATTCAATTGTAAACGAATAAAAAATTAATTATTGCTGCGAACTAATTTCCAATATCATTCAAATTCAGAAAACATATGTAAATTAAGTGCAAGCATCTAAATACATAAAAAAATTAATAATCCATAAATTAATTCCTAAAAGCTTTAAAGAATTTTTTAAGACTAAATTAAGTTGCATGAAGTAAATAATTGTTCCGACTTTAGGCCGTTTTCCCTAACGAGGGATTTTATCTTTCTCCTTCCCTCTCCGATGGGGTTCTGTTAGTTACGTTTCTGATGCCGTGATGGTGGTTGTGTTCCATCACGATGACATATATTATAAGCTTTGTTTGTTAATTTGTTTGTTATTATGTTAGTTAATAAAATAGAAAAGGAATAATTGACTGATCAATGGAATAACTATGGAACATGGACATAAGTTTATACAATAATTGTTGAGCAAGCAGGAGACAGATCTTTTCAAGGGAAAGTTGCTTCCAAACCTAACTCTTCAAACCTAACTCAATTCTTCTAAACCTAACTCAATTCTTGTTTCGTCAGCCATATAGGCATGGGTAAAGAATTATAAATCAAAAGTAAAGCCAAAATTAGTGAATTGCCTAAATGAGAAATTAAAATAAATCCACTTAAGAAACAAATTATTAATTAAAAGTACATTGGTAATGTAATTAAGAGTATAAATCCAAATCAATTTAGAAACCCTTGCGTATTCTGAAATTTCCCCGACACGAATTATGCACAAATAAACTATCTAAACATTATAAAAATTGAAAAATAATAATATAAAATAAAATAAGTACACTCTGTAAAAATAATATAAAAAAGTCAAGTAAACAGTAAGTTTCAATTTCAATTCTATATTCAATTCTATATATTTTTGCATGCTGGAAAGTAGTGTAGCAGCTGCTAAACAATGTGAGTTTGAATAGTTTGTTGTGAAGCTAAGATAAAAAGATATGTAAAGTAAAATCCTAACTTTGATATATAATAGTCTTTTAACTCTTAATTTTAATTTGGGTATTTCCCTTTGCATCATAAAAAATTAACTGCTTATAATAAATCAGTCTAAACTGCGTCAGTTCAAAATTAATGCGTGTTATGTTATTTTTCGTTATTTTTCTGTAATGATCATGACGCAAGCTCTTACAGAGGCCTTCATAAATTTAGGCAGTTATTAATCAATCAATCCACATACATCGAAATCGAAACTAACTCTCTTTCAATTTACTAACTAGGATTTCATCTTGAACACATCTCATTTGCTTTCCCGCTTTGCTACTGCCACCGTGCTGCTTGCTGCCTGCCTTCTTCGAAATTTTAAAATGTTTTAGAACAGATGAGCTTACTACTCAACTTTATATATGATGACTTAATGAAATGTTTATTGATGATAATAAAAAGGAATAATATTAAAATCAGCTTCTTTTACTCAATAATGTCTTTATGATTTAACGCCCTATCTCTTCTTAAGTCGCGTTCTGCGAAAACGTTGAAATTACGTAACAATACCATGTCCATAAATTATTTGATTTAACAAGCAAAAACAAAATACTAATAATGTAAATAGTATAATAAAATAAATAGTATAATAAAGCTACACAAGTAATAATAAACCAAACAATCTGATCAAACGATATTTAATATAAATTAAGATCTAATAACATTTAAAGATTTAACAAAGTGCTTTTAAATAAAATAAAAAAAAATTACTTAAAATGCTCCGTGAAATCCACAGTGTTATCTTTGAAAGAGTGAATAATTCACCATTAACACATATATAAACAAGCGGTGGTTTTGGAATAAAAACTGAAAGGCAACTGATATATTCTTTTACTTTCTGTTTTGAATAATCATTTAGTCATTCAGAACAGAAAAGAATTAATACGTAAAATTAAAAAACCGTCTGCGATTGTAGAGAACAAATGCAATGGCAAAGAACCTGAAACAAGTTAATTAAATGTCAACATTCTGAAGGTTAACGTAATGCTCCTGAACAGAAATTGCGTTATACAATGGAGGCAAATTGTGTAAGAAGTCAGTCAGTCGATTAAGAAAAATAAAGAAATGTTAATAAAAAACCCACGCTAGGGTATTTTTTGGGCAGAATCATTCAAAATGTAATGCTTTCTGAGTGCACGGATTGTTTCGCTACCTCGCGCTATAAAATTTTAATTAAATTAGAAAAGCTGAATTAATTGAAGTAAAATTATTTATGCTTCAAAGATTTTCTTCATAAAATTCGCCAAACGTGTTTCGTTACGACTAGCATAATAATAATAACATTAATGATTGAAATAGTATGTCCTTTATCCTCGTCTATCACTGCAGTCACTAGTGAGCGTGAAGATTACAGTTTTCGAATATAAAAATTAATTTTAGTTACCTAAAATGACAAAGGAGTTCGTGCAGGCATTTATGTTAATTTAATATGAAGTACTGCAAATAGGAAGTGCTGAAAAATAAAGTCAGTCTTTGATATTAAAACTTAAAATATAGCATAATATAGTCTCAATGCAAATTTCATGCGTTTATAAGTCTAAGTGAGACTTTTCAGTTATCTGCAGTTAATGTAATTCTGCATAAATAATTCAGTTAAATTTGGGAAACCTTTGAATGCTTCCGACATTTAACAGAAAGTTATGAAATTGACAATTTTGAAAGGTGTGAAAGAATCTCAGGATTTTGATCATCAATCATGTTATTAAGAATCTGAATTAATGCAGACGAATCAGTCATCTGAAACTGCTATTCTTTTTTCCTTTTCATGTTTAACTGGATGGCTATTCTTCTATCAGCTTAAATTTTTAGTCGACGGGAAATATTTATATACTTCTAATCATGGCAAAATACAGGAAAAGGGTAATAACAGAGATAATATGCACTTGGTAAATTTGGTGCTATCCTGGAGACAAAGTTAAATAAATTCAAGACGAAGAAGAAATTTAAGTTAAAAAGTGGAAAGAAACCAAATATAAAACTAAACACTGGTGAAAAGAAATTAAATATGACAAGAAGAAAAAAAATAACAAATAAAAATGTACAATACAAAGTGCAGCAGAACAAATACATACACAGCATTACAAAAACCTATCAGCGTAACATTTTAATAACCCTGCAATGTCCATTTTTCTCAATAAGATTATCTGAAAACCGCTCAACAGGTATAATTCCATCAGTGTTTAAAAACAGGTAAAGGGGTTGCTGCATGAAACTTTTCGTGGCTGTGTAATGTGAATGCAAGTCGATGTGTAATGTGAAACCGAGCCAGTTTTCCATAGAAAGTCGTATACGATAATCGCTTTTTCCTTCGACAAATAACTAGCATGTCTTGAACAATTTATCTCATAATTAAGTAAACTATTGTCAATAACTATCAGTTTGGAAAAGAACTACAGCGTTTTAAGTTATTTTTTTCACTTTTCCGTAGGATTTCGCGATGTAACTGGAAGAACACTCGACGCGTATTTGGAAAGTCCAAAGTTCGAATCCCGGCGAGGACCCTACACATTTTTCACGTCAAAAATATTCTCAAAAATAAAGACTTAGGAGTGTACAACTTATTAATTAATCTACCTAAAATTTAAGTGAAAACATTTACATTGGGTATCACTTTGGCAAATAAATATCACATCTTAATTAGTTTACCTAAAAATTATGTGAAACATTTGGGAATGACTGTCACTTTTGCAAATAACTTTCGCGTCTTAATTAATTTACCTAAAAATTAAGTGAAAGTTGTATTGTAGCATATTATTCTACAACACAGTTTATCACACTATTCATTAATGCCATTCTAATATTCTTCATTATGCAATTTGCTGTAGTTTTACAAACACTTATTAGAGTGCAGTTCAATATGATAACATCAGAATACATATACAAAACAAGAATACCTTACCATACTAGAAACATATATACTACTAAAATACTCACAAAGCCGGTGCTTGAGTACAATTTTACTGTGGTATTCCCAATGACAATTGTAGAATGCCATGCTAAACAAAATTGCAGTATTTTACTTAATTATAATGTCAGCTAATGAAAGATAAGCGCAAAAGTATTTTAACGTGTAATATAAGGTTTGGTAAATACAATCGTGCGCATAGAAATTTCATTAAGTGGGAACACTATCCTCTGATGAATTAGTACATTATACTATGCATTTAAATATACAATTATTTTTAAATATGTTATATGACCACATATCCCAATTAGTCACTGGTGATTTCCTCATGCCTGTAGAAATTTCGTTTCGGAGAAACTGTAAGAGAGATGATTCTGTAATAAATTAGTATATTATTCTATGTAGTGTACAAAGTAAAACGTGTTCATATGGCCATACCTATCAATAAGCCGCTGGCGATTTTCTCAAATGATAGAGAATTGTTTCAAGAAAATTAAAAACGGTAATCAGGGGTCATCGACCCTTCTATATTTACACTGATTACTGGCTCTTGGAAAGCGAAGCTGTGGTTATTGTTCATAAACAGCCTTAAAAAGTTAGGTATTGAGTTAAGGCAGCTTTGCTCTTGATTAGGGGTTAGACATTCATGAGAAAAAGGTCTGTCCTGAGTAAGTTCCGTATTTCTATTAAAGCAGCATTTTCATTTTGTCTGCATTAAGTGTTTAATGAATTTAGTACCTTAGGCCGCTAGTTTCTCCCGATTTTTTTCCTGGGCTTTTTTATCCATAAGAGAAATAAAGAGGCATAAGGCACTGTGATATAGGCGTAGCTTCAAATCCTCTTACTACTGCTGTAGGAAAATTCCTAATTCGAATTCTTCTCTTCTTTAGTAACTCAACAGTCAAATTTTCAGTCTTCAGTTTCTGTAATGGAGATTTTGTTTTTAAGAGGGTAAGGTCAGTTTCATCCATGTCAATGTTTGTAAAAGTTTTTTTTCAGTCAATGCTGAAGTTACTTGGAGTATTCATTCGATGAATATTCGTTTGACATGAATCAATCTTCGCGTTTGAAGTTTCGTGAGCGTTTCTAAAAGGTAAAACTAGGAAATCGTCATGTTCAGAAAGAAAGATTTTATTGTCTTTTCAATATCTTCAATTTTGGAGTAGTTTAGTAAATTATTATACATATTTAAATATATAATTATTTTTATATATTATATATACTCTTATAAATTATAAGCTTACAAAGATATTATCTTATAAATAACTCTTAAGCTTATAATGAGCTTATAAAGTTATACTTGTAAATTATAAGTTCATAAATAATAATTCCTGTTGAACAAATTTCTTCAGCAGAAGTTTGAGATTTGAGAAACATTATTGTATTATATATATATGTAAGAAAAATAAAGAATATGTCTAAGATTAAATTAACAACGTAAATTTGCCTTCTCAATTCTAAAAATAGTAACCTCTCTCTGCACTGCGTCATTTCTAGATCAATCCCTGTCATATGACTCTTACATAATTCTGATGATGTAAATGGAACTAAAAGTCAAGTAACCAATAATAATTTTACAGAAGTATTAACTATCCAATCAAAATGCATTGTAAACCAAAACTAACTCAGTCTGAATTGCGATTTCACCCTGAACGTAACGCACTTCCTCTTTACGCTTCTGTCTAGTTGGACTGCTGTCTGCTGCTTTCTTCTTTCTTACTGAAAATTAATCTAAAATGTGAGCTATTCTGAAATAGGCACATTTCATGTGCCAAGTTGATTGTGGCCACAACAAGCGGAAATAAAAAATGAAGATTTAATCTGCCTTCGCCTCCAATTTCCTATTCGTTATAGATCAACACTTCTACGACGTTAAAATTTCTGCTCGTCATTTAACTTCAGACTTCTTTTTTTTTATTATTACACACACACACACACACACATATATATATATATATATATATATACTCTTATAAATTATAAAATTAAATCATCAATGAACAACAGTCTTTTTTCTTTTACAGCAATAAGACATTCTCAGGCCGCGCCGCTCAGACGGTATAACGGTTGGGGAAGCCTACTGCGATACCCAATGGATGGGTTCAAATCCCTGAGAAAGGATAGATGATTGTAAATGTGTAGTATCTGCACGGCATGGAGGCTCTCTAAATGTGCGGCGAGCAGAAAAGCGTCTCGATAGATTGAAGACGTAAGAGAAGACGGTTGTGAGACCCTCGTATCTGTTCTCTCGGGGTGGTCTCCTTCATAACTGGGAGCGGAACTGACCGAAGGTGTACTGTCACCTGTATGTACTCAAAGCTCTTGCCAACAACAGGCACAACCTTGATCTCCTTGCCATGATGAATTTCGCGAGCTTTTTCTGATGTTACTATCAGAGAAGTGAGTTAAGTCGTAACCACAACACATACATTCTCAAAGCTGAGATTTATGTGCGCACGTCACGCTTTCTTGTTGACGGTCAGTAGTTAGATGTGCCCGAAGCGTTGTCATTTGAAACATGGTATAGGTACGTATAGAGATTTAAAGGAGTCAGCTCTGACTAGGTGGATGATACTAAAGATTTTTTTGTTGTCTATCCGAATTTGTTAAAAAAATCAAGAAATATATAAGATATCCAAAGTGTACAAAGTTCTTCTAAATTATCATTGTTTCAAAATGACAAGCTTCATTTTCAAGAGCTAATTGCAGATAATTTTGTAAGATATATTTTGATTTTATAACAGTTATTTTAATTTGGATAACTTTTCCTATCAATTCTTGTTTCCACTTACAACTCCCTACCGGAATTTGTTTTTCGAATCTCTTTTGAATGCAAGCGAGTTAGAAGAAATATTTAAGGAAGTTTCAACTTAATTCGTGACAGAGAGCTAGGAATCCTGAGTAGCGCGTGTTTGCCTTAGAGCTACGTCTCTCTTGCAGCTGTTACGCTCGGCCGTATGTTACGTGTCCTTAGATATTCGCCGGCTAGTTTAAATTAAGGGCCGACTACGTTAGATACTTGTGTTTAGCTTAGGCTAAGTCTCCTTTTGTTAGTTATAGTTTAGTGTTCTTATATCTTATTCTGAGTTAAAGCCCGAGTGGAGGCTTTGTTGTAGACCCGAGAAAAGGGCCAGCTATTATTCTCATTTGAGTGAAATAAAGGGTGAAGGTTAACCCTTCTTGAGTCTACATTTTTAGTTATATTGAAGTCAGCGATAAGTCGCGATACAGTTCAGTAGATTCCTTGATTTTCATCTTAGACAAAAATAATGAGGAACCCTACAATTTATTTACTTTCAAGAACTCACTGCAGATCATCTACATTCTTTCGAAGGTATTTAATTGCAGATTATGGGATCTTTCAGTATTTTGTTTGATAGCAATTAAATCATAAACTAGATATTAAAAGATTTTACCTACTCAGTGATTCTAAATATCTTAACTCTGACTCAGAAGTTTTCACTTTTTCTACAGCCTTGCTTTAAGTACTTCAAGATCAAGACTTGACTATCTTCTGCAATTGTCATTACCATGGTTAGGAAACAAGGTATTAGGCCTTAAAATGTTTATTGTAATGTTAAGATAATAATTTCTGCTGAACAGATTTTCTTCAGGAGAAATTTGAGATTTGACTAACATTGTAAAGAATGATCTTCAGCACTGATTTTAAATGAAATTATTTTTCAATTAATAAATATTTATTGCTAAAATTTTCAATCAGAATCAAAACACCCTCTTTTCGTAAGGAAAACCTTGCGATCTGAAAATTTAAGAGTACAGTATACCTCGGAAAAGGTTTTGACATTTAAAGATTGCAAAAATATAAAAAAAAGTTACACAACTATTTTTTCATTAAATCAAAATATTGTCCTCTGGTATCAGCTCATAAATCTAGACTACTGTTGCATAAAATAGAAATTAAACTCAAAAGTATAAAATTTTACAAGCTTGTGCATCTGTTTTAGCATTTCCGTTTTGACCTTAAAATGGTATGAAAACTTTTAAAATATATAAAAATTGCGTTATCCTTTGATTAAAATTAAAGAAAGTAATGACAGGATAGTAAGACAGGATTGAAATTTGTACGTTATGGCTTGAGAAAAACATTGTGGGAAAAATGGCGCGGAGAAACAGCTCAAAGGAAAGTCTTTTCGTATATGACATCATGGTTGTGAACTGGGTGGTTAATATCGTGAGTCTAAAATATCGCTGTATAAAACAAAATGATAAAAAATTAAACTGTACTGAAACATCACAATTTTAAAGCATTGCTATAGAAATCACCGCGGTGTAAAAAGAACGCAGTTTACAGAATAATGCAGAGATACGCTTTCAAATTTTAACACGTTTATTGCCACAACAAAGTCGGGTAAAATACTCTATCGCGATATTTTTAATTCTAGTGTTTTCTTGTAGTTTGTACTCTAAAAATCAAATCAGTATCTACTCGGAATATACTTTTATGAATATTTAATGAAAATAATAGTAAATAGATAAATAGTAAATGGATTGTAACTTAATCCGTCGTAAAGTAAAACAAGAGGTCAATGCCTTTATGGTAAAAATTTGTAAAATTAGATAAATAGTATGTTACGAATAACAGCATATGTAACCAAAAATAAACAACTTAGTAATTCTATAAACATCTTAAAATGTACCGCTAAAAAGTCTTGTATTCGTTCAATAAACAAAATAATCCCCTTTAATTACAATTTTGTTGTCTTACTTTCATATCAGTCATAATTACTTTAAAGTTACTGCAGCGCAATATGTATTAAAATCTCATACGAAAAAAAGCTTCTGGAAGCCGAAACCGAGAATACGAAATAACTTCCTGATATGATTTTTAACCGCACGTGTGTTTGTGAAGCACAGGTGACAGACAGGACTTCAAACGATTAAAGCCTGCATTCGATACACGGCTCCGAAAAGTAAGGCCGCTGTGAAACAACGCTGATGCGTACGGCAGTCAAGTGGTTAAACGTTTCAAATGCATATTCAATGTTGAAATATGCAAAGAATCGATCAGTGTTAAAAGAAATAATATCTGTTATTACACAAATCACTTAAGATATTTTGAACTTACTACTGATTTTCCTTTGAAAAATGAGAGAAACTGGAACACTTAAAATCAGAAAAAGAATAAAATTTACGACTACGTATAACAGTTAACTCATGTACACTCATGTCCATAAATTAAAGATAATTCGGAAATCAAACTGTAACGTCACAATGACGAGAGCGTAACAGAGTGATATATAAGGAATACAGGCAAAGAAGTAAAATTGTTCGCAGGCCCTTTATAAGCATTTCAGAGCAATAACTCAATAGTTATGACACAAAGGACGCATCTGGATGATTTTTTACGTGGTAGTATTATCGGCCGTCTGGAATGTGGGCGGACCCAACTGGAAGTATCAGACGAACTTGGAATTGCCCAGAGTGTCATCTCCAGGCTTTGACAACGATTCCAAGATGATGGTAATGTGAGTAGATGTTACAACACAGATCGCCCCAGAGTTACAACGCCGAATGAGGACCGGTATTTGGCAGTTACTGCCAAAAGAAACAGGCGGAACGCAGCCTCAGACCTGTCTCGTCAGCTCTCTTCAGCCACTAGTACGACAATTTCAAGGCAGACCGTGTACAGACGCTTAGGAAAGATTGGTCTACATGCTCGTAGACCTGTCAGATGCGTTCCACTTACTGCAACTCACTGTCGCCACCGGTTAGCCTGGAGTAAAGTGCAAGCATTGTGGACACCGCAACAGTGGGCTTGTGTGATGTTTTCCGACGAGTCCAGGTTTAGCTTGCAGTTTGATTCTCGCCGGACTTTCATATGGAGAGCTCCAGGTACCCGTTACCATCAAGAAAACATCATTGAACGACACCGTTACGTGGTGCAGGAGTGCTCGTTTAGGGTGGAATTATTCTGGGTTCCAGAACTGACCTGCAATTTCAAATCGGATTCATGAAAAGCGAAATCTATATGGACGTCATTCTGAAACAACATGCATGTTTGTTTCGGGGCGCCATGGGCGCACAATTTGTGTTTATGGATGACAACGCCCGTCCTCACCGTGCAAACATCGGAAGCGAATGCCTTTAATCGGAGGATATCACCCGTATGGACTGGCCAACATTCTCACCGGACTTGAATCACCGGATTAGAGCACGTGTGGGGCATGCTTGGCCGACGAGTTGCAGCCCGTCTACCTCCTCCTACATGTCTACCGGAACTTCGGAGATCATTGCTTTTTGAGTGGTGTAATATGCCCCAAGATCAGATCGATAATTTAATACTCAGCATGGCTAGGCGTTGTACGGACTGTATTGCATCCTCTGGGAGACATACAATGTATTAACAATCATACCAACCATGTAATATTGGTTTTTTTAAATAGGGTTTTTTTGTAATTTGTTCCAGGGAGAAAAAATCACTAATTTTTTTAATAATATCAAACATATAGCATCTTTTTTTGCTCTTTACCTTTTGTTTAATAAATAAGCTTTACAAATAAGTCAAATTTGTTTTGCTTCTAACTCTTCTTTTGTCTGATTTTGCATTAATTTATTTACATGAGTGTAAATAAAATGACTAAAAAAAATTTCAAGAGATAATACCAATGTAAAATTTAAATTACACAAAGCAAAAAACCTAATCTAGCATATATTTTAAATAAAACAAAATTATTCAGGAGTAAAATGTTTTTGCTTCCAAAGTAGAGGGATCTGTTCCCTCGAATAGAATTTGATTCGAAAGGGTGCGTCAGAAAAATGTACATACTCTTTGAACTGTCAGAGAAAATTTATTTTCCTGCCTAGAGTGTTAAATCCCTAAGAAAAAGTAATGTTGTCTTTTCTTAACGGGATGGTAGCAGAGTCTTCGATCTAATTGAGTAACCCAATTAGTGCCACGAGATCAACATCGACATCGTGGATACACGTTTCAGCTTTCAGAGAGAAAACAGGTGATTAAGTGGTATGGGAAGTTTGAGAATGTTGCTGGGATTCAGAGACAGTGGGAGATGTGAGTATGAGACTAAGCCACCTTCAATATTATTAATTACACTTCCACGGGAAAAATTTGAGGTTCATGGAACAATGTGTGATGTGCATAAAAGGCCTATCAGGGTGATCTCGTACGGCTGCAAGTAATGAATCCTCAGTTATGGTGTTGAATCTATTTCAGTGTTAAAAAAAACAAAGACAACGGTCACATGAGAGAGAGCGGTGTAAATGCTAGGCAAGCTGCTTGTATACATTTCAAGGCTCATGCAACAGCTAAGTTGCAAAGACCCATATCCCAGGGTGCAGTTTTGTGAATGGAAAGAATGAATGGTGCGAATCAGTCGTGATTCAGAAGTGTATCAATGCTGAAGGCCACTATTTCGGATGCTAAAGGCCACTATTTCGGATGCTAAAGGCCACTACTTCGGATGCTAAAGGCCACTATTTCGAACATTTGCTTTATCTGCTATTTGAACATTCAGTTTGACCAGAAACCCCACTTATTTTTTAAACTGGACTATAGCCTTACTTTTCCCAGAACCTTGTAAGTTGCAAAATCAGTTTTCTGTGATAGGTCAAAGTGTATATACATTTTTCTGACGCACACCTGTAAATGCCTAACCCCTCCCTGGGGATTGACTAAGGAGAATTCCTGGGAAGTGTTGGCTAGGATCTGTACTTAGGCAGTCTCAACCACGGGGGGTGTGTAATCACTTTTCACAGGACTATAACCTCCGTTTATTCAGGGGATGGTTTAGGCTCTGAAGCGACTGTACTGGCACTGTCTTGTCTAACCCGTGGCAGTGGGGCTGTCACATCGTACGGTATGTAGCTGTCTTTGGGCGTTTGGTCTCATTCGGTCCCCTGAGGGGGATTAGCATTAGTATGGACCACCCTTCTGATTATTTGCTCCTCGCGGAGTGGTGCTTGAGGCATAGATGTCTTTCTTTTATAACTCATCATAGCGTTCTTCGGTCCCATCTTTTCTAAACGCCCAAGGGGGACCGTGGGGGCTGGGCTCCCTGAACAGTCTCCTTAGTACGGCCGCAATTCCCTGTAAAGCATGAACCAGGGCAGGGGTTCGTCTCTGGTGTTCTATATATGCCTAAATAAGGTTACTCTAAGTGTAATTTTAAACATTGATAGACGTTTTCAATTTTTAAAGTTTTGGAGAAGGCACCAATTAAGACAAGAATCGAATACCTTGAATAGGGAATAAATTTAGGATAACTTGAGCAACTTGCGAGCCTGGAGGGACCACCGAATAGTCGGTTGCTCATGTCATATCAAGATAAACTATTTACCCTAGGAGCCAAATTTGTCTAAGCAGAGATCTTCGCCAGATCGCCGAAATAGAACATTTGTATTACAGGTAAGTGTTTTCAAGTTTATAGTTCGTGTGATATTCAGATACAGGGCAGTGTATCAGCCAAGTTCGGAACAGACGGGAAAAAAACAGCGAAACACCGGCCATATGTATCTTACACGAACCATTTCAAGTTACATTCGACTCCTCCATTACTCAAAAACTATTATACTATAGCATGCACAGAATACTGAGAAACAGGTTACACATATTTCCATTCAAGATCTAATGTCACCAAGCCATTCCCGTCAGAGCTGTGCAACATACAGGAAACTCCGCCAACGAAATGTTCAAATGATTGACGATGACGGATTCGATGTTGGCAGCATATGGTTCACAGATGAAACACATTTTCCCTTGAATGGTTTTGTGAACAAACAGAATTGGCGATTTAGGATACTAAAAATCCCCATTTGTGTAAAGCACCTTTACATTCCCTAAAAGTTACTGCTTGGGCTGCAGTATCCAGCAAATGTGTTATCGGCCACTTCTTCTTGAGAGAAACGATCACTTCTGACCGTTATGTTTAAATGCTGGAGCAATTTCTAGCCACACTATTAGCATTGGAGGATCGACCAGGCGCTTTGTGGTTTATGCAAGATGGGGCTCGACCACACCGCACCGAACAGGTGATTCAGTTCCTTGAGTTATACTTCGGGAATAGAGTCATTTCTTTGGGCTATTCCAAATTTACTGGAACAGGCATGGATTGGCCTCCATACTCACCCGATCTTACCCCTTGTAATTTCTTTGTGGGGCAACTTTAAGGACACTGTCTTCCAGAAGAAGCCTGCAACACTTGAAAAGTCGATCTGTGAGGCATATGTATCCATTTCCGTTGACACACTACGGAAGGTGAGTGAAACTTTCGTTCTCCGTTTACGCCATCTCTATACTGTGAAAGGCGGACATTTTGAAAAGATTGTAATGTGATTGAAAGGACTGCTTGCAAAGGACACATTTGTTACATTTTTCTAGAATATACTGATATTACAGTGCCACCTATTTGCAACTTTTGTAAATAACTGTTATACTTGTGTATCAGATTTTTACAGCTGTCCCAATAAACATACCTTTTGTTGCATTTTTCTATCAATCTTTGTTTTCAAGTTATTTAATTTTAAAGACAGGACCTTTGACGTTTTTTTGCGGAACACTCTGTAAAAAGGCTTGCTAACATTTATCGGGCAAATTAAAATCTTTCACTTACTGGCGAAAGTGACGTAATAAATAAACTAACGGGTAAATTGAAAGACCTGTTGAAAACAGAGAAATTTGGCAAATGGGTTCTTCAGCATCGTAAAAATATATTAAACGATTTCTTTAATTCATTTCCAAAACAAAGTAACTATTATAGTGTAAAAATTTAAAGGTTTCTGCGCAGATACAAAAGTAAGAGATAAATTTACCATTCTTGCAGAGGAATCTAAACGTCAAAGCATCTAAGAGCCCTATTACTCTAAAAGATCATACAAAGTATTTGGTGCAGAAGAAACCATTGCAATAAATGAAGAGGGTCAAGCTAATATATTTAATTTATAGATTATAAAAAATTTTTATTTCATTTTCATAAAAAAGAAACCAGTGCAGCGTAAATGCAAGAAGAAAAATTGAAGGTTACCTATTTGCTTAGACGCTTTTTCATTTAAGTGTGTGAAAAAGAACATAACCTTTAATTTAGCTTTTTAAAAATTACTGATATCATAACAGCAACATAAATGTGAAAACGGGGCCAAGTTCGAGAGAAACGACATTCGGAGCAGTCGGTGTTACAAATAAAAGGGTTGAGATCTAACTCACGGTAAGTTCCATAGCAGTTCCTTTAATCACAGCTGTAGGAATGTCTAACGTTCTTTAATTCATACACAATAACACGCCGAACGAAACTAATTCAGAAGTCAAAACAACAAAAATCAGCGTAAATTCTCAATATTATCACAGGACTAGTTTCGATGGTTTTTACCGAACCATCATCCTCAGCTGCGAAAACGTAAATGAAGAAGTTCGGAAATAATGATTAGGTAAGATAAGAAAACCTGGACAAGAATAAGCACGTGGCGCCATCTGTTGGTGAAACCAGAGCTAAAACATAATTTCTTTAAATGCCGAAGGCAAAATTGGATTGGAATTAGGATCGTTAACCAGAACAGAAAGATTTTTTTGAATGTGAAATGCCTCTAGAAAATCCAGTTCTCCAATGGAAGATGTTTTTTGAATAATTTTGGCAGCAGAAAAATTGAAAATGTGATTTTCGGACCAACAATGTTGAGCAACAGAAGACTTCTGAGTTTCCTTTTTTCTAACATATGCCTCATGTTCTTTGACGCGAAATTTTAAGGCTCTTTTAGTTTGGCCAATGTAAATTAAACCACATTGGCAAGGAATCCTATAAATCCCCCAGGAATTCATATCCGGAACGGGGTCCTTGAGTATGGAACTCGGAATTTTATTGATGGGAGAATAAACGACTCGAAAGTTAAATTTCTGCAAAATATGTGCAACTTTATAGCTAACTGATGGAAAGAAGGGAATGACAACAGAATTTTTATAATCTCCTAAAACAAGAGTGTGCCTTTTAGTGTGTTGAGAAGAGAATTTTTTAACTGCTTGATTAATAATGTTGGGTGAAAAGCCCCGGTCAATAGCTATTGCTTTTAAATAATTTAGTTCTTTATCAAGGGATAGTTTGGAGGAGCAAACTTGAAGAGCACGGAAAACATAGGAATAAAATGAAGCTAACTTTTGTTTAGTCGGATGACATGATTTAAAGTGTGGTGGAAGGCAAACCGATGAAGGTTTACGGTAAACCGTAGTACTGAAGTCGTATGTGTTGCGTGTGAC
>KK115515.1:31186-53033 GCA_000611955.2 Stegodyphus mimosarum
GTTGTCATTCCCTTCTTTCCATCAGTTAGCTATAAAGTTGCACATATTTTGCAGAAATTTAACTTTCGAGTCGTTTATTCTCCCATCAATAAAATTCCGAGTTCCATACTCAAGGACCCCGTTCCGGATATGAATTCCTGGGGGATTTATAGGATTCCTTGCCAATGTGGTTTAATTTACATTGGCCAAACTAAAAGAGCCTTAAAATTTCGCGTCAAAGAACATGAGGCATATGTTAGAAAAAAGGAAACTCAGAAGTCTTCTGTTGCTCAACATTGTTGGTCCGAAAATCACATTTTCAATTTTTCTGCTGCCAAAATTATTCAAAAAACATCTTCCATTGGAGAACTGGATTTTCTAGAGGCATTTCACATTCAAAAAAATCTTTCTGTTCTGGTTAACGATCCTAATTCCAATCCAATTTTGCCTTCGGCCTTTAAAGAAATTATGTTTTAGCTCTGGTTTCACCAACAGATGGCGCCACGTGCTTATTCTTGTCCAGGTTTTCTTATCTTACCTAATCATTATTTCCGAACTTCTTCATTTACGTTTTCGCAGGTGAGGATGATGGTTCGGTAAAAACCATCGAAACTAGTCCTGTGATAATATTGAGAATTTACGCTGATTTTTGTTGTTTTGACTTCTGAATTAGTTCTTTAATTCATTTAAAAAACAATTAATTACTTTTTTATATTGGATTTCTGACTTGGTTCTTTAAATTTCTGATTGCAAATCTAAGTGAAATTTTTTGAACGTAATTTATTGATAATTAAAACTTGGCAAGTTAGAAATTCGATATCAAAGAAAGTAATAAATTGCTTTTTAAATGAAGAAAGTTGGACATTTCTACAGCTATGATAAAAGGAACTGCTATGGAACTTGCCATAAGTTAGATCTCAACTCTTTTGTCGGTAATATCGACTTCGCCGAACGTCGTCTCTTCCGAAATTGGCCCCTTGGGTATTTCTGTGGAAACTTCTATACCTTTGACGTTTTTTTGTTGATAAAGTAATTATTATGAAGAAATCATCGGGCCTTGTGTGCAATGACAATCATTTACGAGCCATTATCATTCTATTACAAACCCATACGCATGCAACAATATTATAATTAATTCATGTATTAAAATTGTTTCGAACGTGTTTTAGAAAACAAAAACAGGTAATGAAAAATTCTACTTGCGTTTTATGATTTGCTTGCAATCTTTCTGGCCGAATGAGGTTTTAAATTTAGACTTGTAATTTATATTTATATTAACCAATTGAATAAATAGTAAAATTTATGTTTATATTAATCAATTGAACAGTACTAGGTTTTATTTCATATGCATATGTATCGAAATTCGGTAATAAAATGTTTAAGAAATTTGAAACGATTTAATGACCATTTAGACAGTTTGTATTCTTTAAACTGCGTTTTGTCATTTTCCATTTTTTTGATAAATCCTTTTATTCAAAGTCCTAAAGCATATACAGGTACCGACTAAATTATTTAATATTTTTACCGCTTATTTAAAATTATATATTTTATAGAAACAAGGCTGGGTTTTGAAAAATACTGAAAAGGAAAATTATTTGAAATGAAAATCTGACTGATATCATATTTATTTAAAAAATTTTACATAAAAATGTGCTTTTATTTTTTTCTCAGAAACTAATTCATTAATTGTAAAATCAATATTTGAAGTTATTAAGAACACCCTAATAAATAAAGTAAAAAAAATCTGGGGGAGGACACTGAAAATCCTAGAAGATATTTTAATTGTTAAAATTGTTAATTGTCAAAAGATTTAAATAAAAAAATTACCAGAAAAAATTATTAAAAATTTATTAAATTAATTAAAAAATATTTCTTTATTAAAAATCATTTTGTGTTATAAAACAATTTAATAATATTCATAAAAAGTAGATGAAAGTTCTTAAAATATCATTCAAAAGATACCGAGCTTCTTGTCGCGTTGAAGACGCTATGCGCGTCTGAGCGCATTAACTTTAGTTTTAATTTGAACGATATTTCTCGAATATTCAGCATCAGATAATCTTTTCTGTAGTTGTTTATAAATATCAGTATCTTGTAGAGTTCTATCTAATTTTTGAGGGGATATTATCGCATCCGCAGACATCTCTATCAACGGGATTGTTTCGCTGACAGTCCGGCGAGCAGTCAATTGCACGTCAGCCATGTTGCCTAACAAAATTAAGTGAACCGTGCTATTGCGCAGTGCAGTATGGGAAATCTACCCATTTGCCCTACTCCAGATAGGTAGGAGCATTCTAGCAAATTCTACCTCTAATTCCGAGAAGCGGTTAATGTTTGTTCCATATGTTAATGCAACACGCTGGAAGAACCGGTTTTCCCCGCCTGTCAAATCTGCTCTTGTGAACGGGGCTTAATTTTTGAATGAAGCAACATAGAAACAAGAAATGTACAGGATATGTTAACTAAACAGTTCTTTAATGAACGCACCATAGAGTGTTTCTAAAGTTCAACACAAACATGAATTACAACAAAACAATTCACTCTTGCCAGAGAAATCCAGTCTTGGAGAAACAGTACATTATAGTTTTTTGAGTAAACATGGGGTGGTAACATTACAGAAATGGATTCTTATAAGGAATGTGTCCACCCCTAGCTGCAATACATTGGCGGCAGCGACGTTCCATGCTGTGAATTAAGTTGTCGGTCAGTGAAATGGAAAGCAATGAGCAGACACGGAGTAATCCTTGTTCAAGGTCATCTAAAGACCATAGAGGAGGACTTAAAGCTGCCACCTGTCCACGAAGATAGTCCCAAAGATGCTCTATTGGATTCTGTTATGGAGATTGAGCTGGCCATTCCATCCGCTCCATACCGTGACCCACAAGATATTCTTCAGCAACCCGAGTTCGGTGCGGTCGCGCATTGTCGTCCATCAGAAGAAATCCAAAAGCAGTAGCTGCGCCATATGGTCAGACACACAGATCAAGGATCTCGTCTCGATATCTCACAGCGGTCAAAGTCCCTCCATGGAATACATGGAGGTCAGTGTGACAACCGCGAGATATCCCAGCCCAAACCATTATTCCACCACCTCTGTAACTCTGGCTTTCCACAATGTGAGACTGGTTGTATCCGGTGCGTTGTTCTCTGCAGATCAGCTGACTATTTGAATCACTCTCCAATGTGAACCTGGACTCCTCTGTGAAGAGAACAGAAGCCCATTGTTCACTGGTGCAGGAGACATGTTCTGTTGTCCAACATAAACGGGCACCTCTGTGTCCTCGGGTCAAGGAGACGCAAACAACTGGTCGTTTTGCATACAGACCTGTATTGTACAGGAGTCTCCGCACTGTAGTAGCTGAGATTCTTGTTCCTGTTGCCACTAAATTATCTGCCATGAGCTGAGGCAGAGTAATCTTACTCTTCCATAGGACCGAAAGAGCTAAATAACGCTCTCCAGCAGGTGTTGTAACTCTGCCTGGAACATGTCTTTTAGATACAGAATCCTCCGATTCAAACTGATTGCATAGTAGGTAGACCGCACTACGAGAGACATTGAGACGTCTAGCAGCATCTGCTTGTGACATCAACATTTCCATCCATCCGATCGCCCGCCACTTCAACGAACTGGCCAAACGACTTCTCTTGGACATTGATAGATTCCTTTTTCTCCTAGATCCTTTTTTATCCAACTCTTACCTAAATATTAATTTCTATAAAATAAACGTAGTAGCTATTGTTTTTGCATATATCTTTTTTAAACTTCATTACTGTCATGATGAGCTGTGAGAAATATTCTGTTCTTTAACTTTTGGAGGGAAGTGTCTATTGACAAAGTTATTCAAAATAAGCTGATAATTAATTTTGTTAAATAATTTCTAAATTTCACAATAAATGTTACATACGTACAAAAGTACATAAAGGTTTTATTGGCAGATTTCCTCTAAACACTATTTAGAAAATGTTTTAAATTTTTTTTTGGCTTCATGTTGTATATTTGGTACAGACTATTCATTAGATGTATGTGACAAAAACCTTCTAATGTATTTAATACTAATTATGCATCTAAGATTATTTATTTTAAAGAACTTAACAGATCTCCAAAACATAAAAAACAATTTCAGAAATTGATCTAAAGTTATAAAGTTTATACGAAGACTTACCTGACTAGCTGCTGTGTAGTCGTAGTAAGATTTATCGTACTGCCAGCCGTTTAAACAAAGGTAAGATCTTGAATTATTGACAGCTGTGAGAGCTTTAGAATCTAGATATGTAAGGTTTTAGTTAAACTAACACAGTTTTATTTTAATTCAAATCTCTTCTCTGTTTCAACTTCCCGTCAGAAGAAGCGCGCGCTTTCAGCTTATGCTAATTTGAATTAGAGCCAAGTACTATTTAAACCAGAGGTAGAAACCTCTTAGTGTGAGAGAGCTTTTAGTCTCAGATCACGGTCACTCTGTTCGACGTTCGCCTGACCAGCTAGCAGCTAAAATTATAAGCCATAGTGCTTACTACGTGATTGCTTATTGAGATAAATTGAAGTGCGCTAGTATTAGTATCCTCTTGATACGCACCATTTAGTTAGAGGCCAACTCCGCGATTTAGCTCTGTGAGCAAGAGTTTAATTAAATTTCTATTTAGCTTAGTTTAAATTTATTTGATTGTTAAGTTAGGCCCAAGTGTGGTCTTTCACTTTCTGTATCCCTCCCGAGTTGGGAAGTGTGTAAATAATATTGATTTAATAAAAGAGGATTTTAAATCCCTTTCAAGTGCAGTTATTCTTCAGCACAGAATCTACACCAGGACACAGCTGATTTCAGCTCCCTGTCCCAGATCAGGACTTTAAGAAGTACTTCAAAAATGTTTGCCAAACGTACTCACAGAACACTCAGTCCTGACAGTGGCGCCCGAAGAAAAATAAGAGGATGGCCTCAAAGACAAGAAGACGAACCTGAGATACCCGCTCTACCTGTCCAGAATCCTGAGATAGCACCTCCTGGCTTAGAAGGATTTGGCTACATCGTACAAACCATGCGAGCAGCTTTGAAGCCAGCGGCAAGTTTTGACGGCAAGACAGCCGTAATTAATTTCCTGGAAAAGCTAGACTCCCACTTCATGCTATATCCAGTTCACGAATTTCAGAAAGTCGCTCTTGCTACCAGCGCTTTGAAGGGCCAAGCGCTAAGTTGGTTCAAGTGCATTGTAAAGAATCTCTTGGGGGAACCAGGAAGCCCCACATACACATACGAAAATTTCAAAAACTTCTTGGTGAAAGCATTTCCTGTAGTACGAGATCGAGCCAGACTGGAAGCGGAACTTTTTAGCCGATATCAAGAAAAAAATAGAAGATTTGTGAAATTTTATTTTGAGAAAAATTCAAACTTTTGTATGGAAGTCGCTCGGATCCTGAAGTTATTCAAATTATACTTCCTAGGCTACTGCCCCAAGTTCAAGATTTCATCGAGCTAAGAAACCCAAAGACGTTAGACATATTATTTGAGCTCGCAGTACAATTTGAAAGCCGAAGGACAGCCGACGACGCCTATTTGAGCGAAGAAGTCAGTGGAGTTCGCCAAGACCCCAGCAGAAGCAAAATCAAAGTTACGGGAATAAGGCGAAGCAATGGCCGAAGAAAGATGTGTCTCCTAAATCGAGTGGCGAACGAAGGGAATTCAATAGAAGAACAAGCAAAGATTACGAGGGCAACCAGAATAAGAAGAATTTAAACTAAGATGGATTTCTTCAAGGAAGGTGAAGAAGTCCGAAGCAGCGCAAAACCCTTCCAAAATCAATTTAAACACCGTGGTCGTGAAGAATTTGTGTTTACCGAAGATTGAAGTTCTAATTAACAACATACCGGCGACGGCTCTCTTAGATACAGGAGCCCAAAGCAGCTTTATATCGGAAAGATTTTTCAAGAAGCACTTTCGCCGTTACAGAATTTTTAGTGCAAGAGACACGGATGTCATAGCGGCTCAAGGGGAGAAGTGTAGCTGTTTAGGCAAAGTACCCTTGTTCGTGCGTATCAACGACGAACAAGTAAAACTTTTATTTTATATTGTGCGAAACCTGCAAACATGTATTATTCGAGGTGTGGACTTTTTTAGTTTGGCAGAAGCAAAAATTGATTTCAAAGGGGGAGAGTTGGCGTTAGATATGAAACCAATAGAAACCAAGAATGATAAGCCACTGCAGCTGGACTTGCAACATTTACCAACAGAAGAAAAGGTAAAAATCCAGGGCCTGGTAAGTGAATTTTCGAATTTATTTAGTGATGTACCGGGTTTCACACAGGTCGCTAACCACAACATCGAAACGGGGGATGCTCAGCCAGTTAGGCAAAAGCCCTACCGGTACGATAAGGTAAAAGAAGAAATAATTGAATATCATATTAAAGAGATGTTAAAGAATAAAATCATCACGCCGATTTCTAGCAGTTATGCTAGCCCGGTTGTCCTGTGTAGGAAAAATAATGATTATCGGATTACGCACCCGAAGCGGTGGCGTTTTGCTATAGATTATCGCAAGTTAAATTCCGTCACAAAATATCCCGTATATCCGTTGCCGATAATAGAAGAGATAATTCGAAATATTTCATCTACAAAATACATGGCTACGTTAGATCTTACGAGTGGCTATTTTCAGATTGGGGTAAAACCCGAAGACGTCCACAAAACCGTGTTCATAACTAAGTCTGGCAAGTACGCATTTCTTAGAATGCCTTTTGGTTTATCCGGCGCGCCGGCAACGTTCCAAAGATGTATGGACATCGTCTTAAGACCAGTCCTTGGTAAAAGCACGTTCATATATTTAGACACTATTATAATTACAAGTAGTAATCTAGAATAACACTTACAACATTTAAGAAAAGTATTTTCATTGTTAAATGAAGCTGGTTTAAAGATAAATGCGTCCAAATGTAAATTTGCCGCAAAAGAGTTACGTTATTTAGGATTTAAAATTTCCCAAAAGGGAATCGAAACGGATCAATCAAAAATAATAGCTATTAAAAATTATCCTGTTCCTAAAACAGCGAAGAAATTATCGTCGTTTCTTGGGATGTGTTCATACTATCGGTCCTTTATTAAAGACTTTGCAAAAATAGCTGAGCCGCTGCTAAAGTTGAAAAGAAAGAAAGCTAGGTTTTCGTGGTCAGCAGAAGCCAACTTGGCGTTTCAAAAACTGAAAGACGCATTGACTCAAGCTCCCGTCTTAAAATTTCCAGAAGGGGATAAAGGATTAGAGATTTCAGCGGACGCTTCAGATTTCGCGATTGGTGCAGTGCTTTCCCAAAATGGTCAACCCGTGGCTTTTTTCAGCCGAACATTAAATGAAACCCAAAGAAACTATTCCGCAACAGAGAGAGAAACTCTCGCAGTGTTAGCATCAGTACAGAAATTTCGTGTGTTCTTTGGAAGTTCTCCAGTAACTGTATATACCGACCACGCGGCGGTCACTAGACTCTATTCTGGAAAAAATTTATCACCCAGATTAATAAGGTGGGCTCTCAAATTACAGGAATATAACCTAATAATTAAACATACGCCGGGAAAAGAAAATGTTGTGGCAGATGCTTTAAGCAGAATTAACTTAGATGAAAATGGAAGTGTAATTAAGATAGCCATGTTAACATCCAAAGTATTAGATTCTCGTGAAACAGTAATAGCCGAACTCAAAAAAGATCCGGAGTTCAAAAATATATACAATTATTTGGCCGACCCTGAGAATTTCAATCATCCGGATATTGTGCCGATAAGAAATAGGGCCGAAAATTACGAATTAATTGACGGACTGTTATTCTATACGAAAGCTACTAATGAGAATCATGAATATAGACCGGTTATCCCAGCTAGCATGAGGTTGAATGTATTAGAAGAGTTGCATGATTGTGCCATTTCGGCTCATTTAGGTATAAGAAAAACTGTTCAGAGAGTTCGCGAGGCAGTTTTCTTTCCAGAACTGCAAAAGTTTACTAGGGCGTATGTCCAGTCGTGCCCAACATGTCAATTAAATAATTATGTTAATTTCCGCCCGGCCGGGTTCCTAAATAGTATTAAATCAGAATTCCCAAATCAAATAATAGGCATCGATTTACTTGGACCTTACCCTCGAAGTAAAGTTAATAAAAGCCGATATCTTTTAGTTATAGTGGATCATTTTAGCAAATGGTTAGAGTTAATTCCGTTAAAACGCGCGTCTGCAAAAATTGTAGTAGATTCAATTCTAAATAAGTATATTTTAAAATACGGGGCGCCCCTAAAAGTTATTTCAGACAATGGTCCTCAGTTTGTTAGTAAAATGTTTGAGGAAATGTGTGCAAAACTGGGCATACGTCATCTAAAGATGGTCCCGTATCGTCCGCAGTCAAACATAGCGGAACGGGTGAATAGAAATGTAGTGAAAATAATTCGTAGTTATGTGAAAAACTATCACTCTACCTGGGATAGCCATATAAATGAATTTGCATTTGCCCTTAGGACCGCCAAACACGACACTACACAAAAAACACCCGCTGAACTGTTTCTTGGAAGAAAAATTTTGACACCCTTAGATAAACTTTTCTTTGTCCAGGAAAGGGCAGAAGAATTTAAAATAAGTGATATACAAAAGTTGATACGGGAAGCGACGGGAAATATAGAAATGGCCCAGAGAAAACAAAAATTATATTATGACGAAAAGAGAAGAGGGGTCAAGTACAATGTGGGAGATGAAGTTCTGAAAATAAAACATAACTTGTCAAATGCCCCAGAAGAAAAGGTAGGGAAATCTTTTCCGCGTTTTTAAGGCCCTTTCATAATTGAAAAAGTTACACAGGCAGTGGTTATATTAAAAACAAATGATGGACAAACAATTACGGCGAATGTGGATCAAATCAAGCCGCACTATAATCGAAATAAAATGCCAGTATTTAAAGATTTTTTCCAGGATCCTAAGCAATCAAATAGCACGGAAGATGTACTTCAGCGAAAACAGCAGGAACCAGCTACAATGGCATCGAAAAGTCAGAAAAAAGAAAGCTCCCCCTCAACAAAGTAGAAGTAAGAACCAAAAATGTGGATTTAAAAGAAAGACTGACGATGCAGTTGAGCAGACCTACGAACGGACCTACGAGCAGACCAAGAGACGAAAGCAAAATGGGCAAGGTAAGCCCAATGTATCCAAAAGAACTGCGGAAACATCGGACAGGTGCCTGAGAAGCAAGCAGCCTCGGTTGCAGCCTGAGAATCAACGTCCCGAATACAGCAGGAACCAGGAGCAGCAACGAACAAGGGCCCAGGAGCGAAGGGCCCAGTCCACCAAACGCCCAGCAGAGCAACCTCCTCCCCAGCGCAAGTATCCAAGGATACAACGACGGAATTGTAAAATGAAAAGAGATGAACAAGCTTTCAAGGACCAACAACCAAAGTCAAGGAGACTGGCCCAAGCTGCAACTTATTCTTTCAAGGATTGGGCCAAGAAAAGGATGGATGACCACAACAAGATAAGTAGCATTTCTTATGCAAAAGTTTAGTTAATTTTCGAGTGTACTGCAAGTTGCAGGGTCGATTTTAGCTCAAGCGAGGTTGAGTTTTACGCCAAGTGGGCGATAAAAACTTATCTTGAAAGAAAAATGTTTTTGCTTAAAAATTGTAATTCTGCAAAGACCTTAAAATTACTTAATGTTTGTAAGGTAGATTCTGAAGCATTGTAAATAGATTAATTTTGTAAAAGCAATGAATTGCTGAAAAGAAAAATGTTAACTAAATGATTTTGTATGATACTTTGTCGAAAGACTTCTAAAAGGTCCAGAATGAAAAATCGGAAAATTGAAGAACACGATTTAGTCTATGGACTTTTATTTCAGTGTAATGTGATATTTCAGGAAAATACCTTGAGAAAGGAATAGGAAGCACTTGCTGTAAGCTTAGAAATTTAACCTACATTTGTATTTCATGACTGCTATGAAATTGTTAAAGTGTTATAAAATGTAACAAATAATATTATGCTAGCAATGCACGTTAAGTGCAACATCAATGTGAATTATATGTGCAAACTGCGAATTGTATGCATGAAAAGTTAAAGTTTGAGTAATTTTAGAATGCAAGTGGTAAATAGGCTCTCCACCAAATACACTTAAAGTGTTAGACATAAAACTAGTGAGAACCTCAGGTTTAGCTGGTTATAGGGCGTCTTTTGAGGTCTCGTATGTCAAGTTCTAACTAATGTTAGTCGATCGTAGGTGGAAGATTTGAACACCCCCGAACACAGAAAACCCGCAATGGCGGTTTGCTTTGCATCCAACACCGGTGAGAGAGCATTGGGGGAAGAATTTAATTGTGCTTGAATGATAATGTGTGTGTGCGAATTTACACGGGTAAGAATAAAGAATTGTACCTAGAAATTTACTGTTATTATGTTGTACTAAAATTCCTTTCCTTCCAGATTTTGCTGGAAGGAGTAAGACTTAGATGAAAAAAAAATTTTGAAGACTTTGTACCAAGCAAGTTCGTCTGTAAGCATTTTTCACAAACAGATATTGCCTTGTAAGGGTTGGCCTAAGTTTAGAAGAGTTAAATTTTGACTATTTGTTTAGAATTGCGAGTTTCAACATGGTCCGTTTGGACCACAGTAGTTTAACTACCGCAATTCTGGCGGGAAGTATGTAAGGTTTTAGTTAAACTAACCAAGTTTTATTTTAATTTAAATCTTTCTATCTCTTCTCTGTTTCAACTTCCCGTCAGAAGAAGCGCGCGTTTTCAGCTTATGCTAATTTGAAGTACAGCCAAGTACTATTTAAACCAGAGGTAGAAACCTCTCAGTGTGAGAGAGCTTTTAGTCTCAGATCACGGTCATTCTGTTCGACGTTCGCCTGACCAGCTAGCAGCTAAAATTATAAGCCATAGTGCTTACTACGTGATTGCATATTGAAATAAATTGAAGTGCGCTAGTATTAGTATTTCTTGCTACGCACCATTTAGTTAGAGGCCAACTCCGCGATTTGCTCTGTGAGCAAAGTTTAATTAAATTTCTATTTAGGTTTAGTATAAATTTATCTGATTGTTAAGTTAGGCCCAAGTGTGGTCTTTTACTTTCTGTATCCCTCCCGAGTTGGGAAGTGTGTAAATAATATTGATTTAATAAAAGAGGATTTTAAATCCCTTTCAAGTGCAGGTATTCTTCAGCACAGAATCTACACCAGGACACAGCTGATTTCAGCTCCCTGTCCCAGATCAGGACTTTAAGAAGTACTTAAAAATGTTTGCCAAAAATACTCACAGAACACTCAGTCCTGACAGATATTCCGTGTAGTTTATGTCGTGCATAGCACATAATAGATTGCTTGGTTCTCTGATAAGAGCTTATTGTTCATACAGGCTTAAATTATACGATGAAACTTTAGGTACGAAACACCAGTGATCGGGAGTAGATGGTATAATGTATATATCCATCAAAAACCATGGAATGAGGCATAATGAAGGCACAAGTGTCAAAAATAATAAATGCTTTTGATATGATCCATAACCTCCAACCTCTTTTAAGACGTTATCGAATTCCATTTCTTTTAAATGAACTAAAATAATTAAAAGATTACAAACAACTTGTAAAAAGGAATTAACAATCAATGCACACCGCACAGTACAAAGAGAAAGAAAGACAATAGAAATATTGTACAGATATTTCATTTGCAAACCTGCTTTCCTAAAATTTTATCTGTTATATTATTTTTTTTCACTTGTATTTCTTTTACTTCCCTCACACAAAGTAACACAGACTTTTCCCCTCACAAAAATGTTATCCGGACTCTCCAGGAAGGACTTAATACTGAAAAATATCAAAATAATAAAAATTCTATCGAAAACGATTTTAAATTTTGAATTAATTATTCTTGATGTTAATTACGTAGAGGATATTATTGTTGGTTTGAAATAACTTTTAAACAAGAACACTAAAATGAGTTGGGCACGTATTATCATTTTACATACTTGCTAATTATTTTATTTACTTATATGTAGTGAATGTGAGGCATTAATGACAATTATTACAAAATTACATTAATGACAAAATTACAATTTTAGCCCTCTTAAGTACATTATGCTGAGTCAGAAATAAAAGCAATACGTTATTACCGTATATTTAATACATAAATAAGAAGCCATTATCATATATTTATCGAAAATGAATACATATTGTTGCGTTATACGGGTTCGTGGATTTGAGAGTATCCGATGAAAACACGATGCAGAACAATAAAAAGCACAATTTATTTACAAGAATCACTATTTACAGCAAAGTTCCAAAATTACCTTTAAAAGCGTCGAAAATCTACAATAAATACGTTGAAACAATCAGCAACACAGCTTCAGGCTGTAACTGTAAAGGTAGCTTCACGGCAACACTAAACTTATAATAATCACCGTGGAACAATCACCAATACACTGTCAAGCTATACTGTAAAGGTAGCTTCACGGCAAAGCACTATCTCAATCGCTTTCCGTTCACAAAACTCTCGCGTAGCTTAGCACTCACAGTAAGCAGCTATTCTCACAATGCAGCGATTCTCACAATGCTCACAATTCTCACACTTCTCACAACTAATCACACTGCTCTCAGAAGGGTTTATATAGCTTTTCCTTAGGTTCCACAGGTTTCGAGAAATATCTCGACAGGAAATTATTCTAGAAGCTTCCCGATTGGACCATGGGATATCGCGAATTTGGTCGCCAAATGGGCGATAAAGCCGCCAATCTGGTAACCCTACCATACACTATTTTATGGCAACCCTAGTGCTATGCCGGAAAGCTTACATACAGGCGCAACCGCCGAATTTTTCGCAACAATATCAATAAATATTTAAAACATCTTATTAATATCTAAATTAATTAATTAATAATTAATATTAAATTATTATCAATAAACATTTAAATTTTTGCATTTGCGACAATGATAGAAAATACCTGAATTTCTGCTGCACAATTAAAACACAGGCAACTCATTTAAAATGTTTAATTTTGAATGTTCTGTCACCTCTTGAAAACATCTTGTAAATATACAAAATGGAACTAAATTGAATTTTAATCTGCTTGACGGTGTTAACTATCTAATGCAACCCCCCTCCCCAAAAGCAAACAGTTTGGAGCAAATCCTAGAGTTAGCGACAAAAGAAAAATTACAACATACACAAACACAGAGAGAAACAAAATTAAGTTGTAAGTCTTTTTAGATTTTTTATACGAGCAGGCGACAGCATTATTTATCAACGGAGTTACGTTTTTGAATTACATCTGAATGAATTGCTAAAATGAGCAAAAATTGAATTCTGAAAATCAATAATTTAGAAAAAAGAAATTTAGAAAATTTAGAATTTAGAAAAAAACATACAATTAATAAGAAAGCAAAACACATTTAAATTAAAGCCTTCATCAGAGCATACCTTGCGCGCCCGGAGTTAGCAACAAAGCTGAAGAAATCTTTTAAACTGCCATGCATAATTCTTTTGGATTGTGGTAATGGATAAAAGCAAAGGCATACTGTACAGGTGACAGCAGAAGACAAACTGTGGCTACATGGTGCACTTCAAATAAATGCTGATATATTTCCAAAATATTCAATATTCATAACGATTTGTTCAGGTACTGAATGAACCAGACAGAAATAAAAAAAACTTGTCATTGTTTTCCGCATGCGTCTATTTTTCAGTCGCTTTGTTCTTTTCTCAAGGTTGTGATATTTATCTTTACTGTTTATCCTCCTCGAAAATGCTGTGAGAGTTCCAGAATATCAATTTTATTCTTAGCTCAGAAAGCAAAAGATAAAAGAATCGGAAATGTAAAATCTCCAGTAAATGATAAACATATTGTTAATAAAAGATAGTTAGAAAAAAATGCAGTAACATTAATGATAAAAAAAATATAATGCAAGTAATAAAATTGTAACAAATGCGGCTAATCCTGTTAATGAAATGGATGCTAAAGATATGTGGATAAACTTTTATTTCTTTTAACTGAAAATAAATCAGATAGCGATGGTAATTTAATATTTAAAAAGGTTAAAAGTTATTATTTTACGGAAAATTTAAAATTTCAAATGGATGTGAACATGATAATCACTTTTTTATAGAAACTGATAAAAAGACTCATATATGGATATTAGTTAAAACATCGAATTCTATAGAATTTTCAATGAAACTTTTGAACTCTCACATACCACCATATTTCTATCATGGTACATGTATCTTAAAAGGTAAAAAAGATGAAAAATTATCAATAAATGATGGGCTTAATATTGATTTTAATATTTTTTAAATAGAATATCCTAATCAACATCCATTATTACCTCAACATTCATTCGGATTATTTATAGAAGGGCCTTCCGGTTGTAGTAAAACAAATTTATTATTACATCTTATTAATGATTTTCAAGAGCCAAAAGGTTTAAGATTAGATTTTGATGCATTATACATATGCGCAGAGCATATCAATGAATCCAAATATTCTAAATTACAAGAAACGTATACTTTCTTTGAAGATATTGGAAGAGATGATATCCTTAAAACTAAGAAATTAAAAGGTAAAAAAGAAATATTAAATTTTTACGATAAATATAAAAAAGAAGAAACAAAAATGCAAACATAAAACAAACATAAACAAAAATGCAAACATAACACTTGAAAGCCCTTTGTCCACGGTCTGTTCAGTGTTTTATCATGAATGGGCAGGCAAAATCCATCCCCACTCGAAAAAAGGCTCATGAAGCTGTAACTCTAGATTATGGCAGGTAGGCCACTATTTATTTTGCAACTTGGGCACGATGTCTGGAGCAAACAACACAATTCTTAATAATTTTTCCTATTTTAGATCTAGCAGCGAAAATCCAAAACCTTTGCCTTATTATAGAAAGAAAACGTGCAAGAGGTGCATGCAAATACATTTCGTGATAATGTCTAATGATGAGCTTAGAAATGAAATGTTTTTGAGGAATGAGCATAGGATGTCTTTGATTTTCCAAAATATTTGAATTCCTTAATCGTTCTCTGACACGAATAATTTCTATTTCAACAAGGAATGGACTTAAAGAAAGTATTCGCCTGTTCGATTTCACAGATTTTCCACTCTTTAAGCTTGATACTTCGTCAGAAAATTCAGAATGTTGTAAAATTTTTATTATTGTACAACTCGCATTATTAAGTTCTGACAAGAAATTCTGTTTTTTTAGAAGTGCGCTGCAAACAATTGCTGATAAATCGTAAACTATAAGCAACGGTATGGCATAATTTTATCCAAGATAAAAATTTGCAAAGAAAAGAGTCATCATCAATTTTAACTAAATTAGAAGTAATGCATTTTCTTTCTTCTTTGGATATTTCTTGACTGTCCAATTCCATTTGTTCATCCAATACAGATTCCGGATTAAAATTCTGTAACCAGGAAGGCCCATTGAACCATTGATCACATTCAATCAATTCATTAGGCTATAATCCTCTAGTACCATAATCAGCAGGATTATTTTTTCCTTGAAACATGATTCCAATTCACTTCAGGAATGGCAGTTTGAATTTTCGACACTCGATTGGCTACGAAAGGCAGCCATCTCCGTGATTCAGAAGCAAACCAAAATAAAGTGATAGTAGAATCTGACCATGGAAAACAATTACTAGCAGTAACATTCAAGCATTTCATCATTATCTTTAGTAGATTTGCCAGCAATAGTGCAGAACATACACTGGTAACCATAAATTAAGGAAAAATCACAAAACTAGCAATAACTCCCTCGAAAATAAGCGAAACCGTGTAAAATTTGAATATGTTGGCAAGTAAGAAGAGCTGAGTAAAACTGCAATATGCAAATTAGTGGCGCTGCACTCGGAATACGTCATCTGCGAGGAGCATAAAAGTCCACGTTTGAGAGCAAGCCCACATACTTCACTGTGACAGTGACATCAGAAATTTGAGATAGCCTATTCGTAACAATGACTTCCTGGCATCATTTGCCTGCTGATCTACGATAAAAAGCCATTGGGAGACTAGAGGCAGGACTAGTCAAGCAGAAGTGGCCAGAAGGCTAAATGTGAGTCCTTCCGTGGTTCATAGACTTTGGGGGCAATTTCAAACAGATTACGCATATGGGAGATTCAGCCAAGGACGACCAACTGCTACGACAAGCGCCGATGACCTATATTTAATATTATATGCACGCAGGAATAGAACCGCTACTCCGACTCTTCTTAGATCCTCCCTTGCTGCAGCCACCGAAATGTTGGTGTCAACGTCAGTTGTGCGTAGAAGGCTCCACGGAGGTGGTCTGTATGCGAGGCGACCAGTCATTTGCGTGCCGCTCACGTCACGCCATAGGAGGAACCTCTTGCTGTGGGCACGACATG
Source organism: Stegodyphus mimosarum (assembly GCA_000611955.2). Classification (NCBI taxonomy): domain Eukaryota; kingdom Metazoa; phylum Arthropoda; class Arachnida; order Araneae; family Eresidae; genus Stegodyphus; species Stegodyphus mimosarum. The sequence goes on from KK115515.1 coordinate 47,523, forward strand.
ATGTCCACTGGACGCCTGATCAATGGAGGGCTGTTCACTTTACGGATGAGTCCAGGTTCAGTCTAGAAAGCGATGGTAGGCGTTATTTGATATGGAGAGAATCTGAAACCCGTTATCATCCGTCAAACATCCGTGAAAGAGATGCGTAGGGAAGAGGTGCAGTGTCTGTGTTTGGGGTGGCATCTCTTTGGATGGACGTACATACCTCCATGTCTTTCTAAGGAGAACCGTGAATGCTCAGGTTTATAGAGATAACATTCTTGATGCTTATATGCGCCCATATGCGAGGACAATAGGTGATGCTTTCCTGTTACACGATGAGAACGCAAGACCACACAGGGCTCGCATTGTAGATGATTATCTTCAACAGGAAACAATTATGCGCATGGAATGGCCAACTCCAACCTCGAACTTGAATTCTATAGAGCACGTTTGAAGTGCTTTAAGGAGACGTCTAGCTGCTCTCAATCATTCCCCTCAGATCCATGCCGTGCTTGCAACTGTTTTGCAAGAGCAATGGCTCTCGTTTCCTATGGAACTGATAGACTACATAATCGAAAGCATCATACATAGCTTATGTGCTGTTTTGCTTTTACAGGCGATCTTATTCCATTTTGAAGATACTTTTTCAATAGCAAACGGACACCTTCGATTTGTTCATTTTACACATGTGCTAATTTCTATCCTACCATAATTTTCTGATAATTTATTTTTATGTTATTTGATACCTTACTTTGTGATGTATATTGTGGGTAAGATTCATAAAATTCTACATATAACTTTTTCAGCAATCGTGATTTTTGTGATTTTTCCTTAATTTATGATAACCAGTGTAGTTCTAGTCGTGGTAAAGATTGAGCATTAAGTGCAACTCTTGTTTTTGCACATATCAATGACACCTTACTTTCTTCTTCAGAAAACGATTTGGCATAAATAACTGCACAATACTCCTTCTCAGATGAATCACAAAAGGCATGTACAATCATCACAAAAGCATCTTGCAATGATTATCAATTAAAATCATTCTAGTAATTTTTAAATTACTAAACGAATTTAATTCTCCCTTAAAACGAGTCCAAATGGTCGATCGTTGTGGATTAAGAGTTTCATCCTAATCTAACTTGTCACTCCAGAAGTCTTGGAGAAATATTTTTGCAAAAATAGTAACTGGGGCTAACCAGCCTAAAGGGTCAAAGAGTCTGGCATTTTCTGACAGCACATTCCTTTTAGTGGCAACTGAAATTACAGAAGGTAGAATGTTAAAATTAAATGTGTCACTTTGGGAATGCCAGTTTATTCCTAACACCTTTCTTGATTGTTCCTTGAAAATGTCTAACTGAAGTGCATTTTCACTGAGTTCTTTTGGTATTCCTTCTAATACATCAGCCATGTTAGATGACCATTTCCGAAATATGAAGCCTCCTCTACGCATACGATTATGTATGTCATGTATAAAATTTTTGGCAGCAGATCTTGATACAGCACCTATTAAAAGATCATCCACATAAAAATCAGATTTGATAACTTCCGAAACCCTTGGGAAATACCTTTGTTCATCTAAAGCTAACTGGAGAAGAAAACGGGTTGATAAGAAAGGTGCAGGAGAAGTTCCGTAAGTCACCATTAGTAGTCGATATTCTTGAATTGGTTCCTTCACATGATTTTTCCAAAGAATGCGCTGAAATATCGTATCTTCTTAATGCACACGAATTTGTCTATACATTTTTTCTATATCTGCACAGATATCTGCAGCATATGTTCTAAATCGTATGAGAACGTCAAACAACTCTGGTTGAATTCTAGGACATACGTGTAGCAGATAATTATGTGAATATCCACTGGATGTTTTTGCTGATGCATCAAATACAACCCTTAATTTAGTGCTTGATGGTTTAAATACTGGGTGGTCAGGTAGATAATGGACTATTGGAGGGACAGGTTCAGAATCAGGTATGACTTCCATATGTTGCAAATGCAAATATTCATCAAGAAACTTTTATATAAGTTATACAATTCAGGTTTCTCACTAATCTATTTTCCAAAAGAAAAAAACCTTCTGAAAGCTAATTCCCTTGAGTCTCCTAATTCTGATGGAGATTTATTGAATGGTTATCTTACTACATATCTATCTACCTGTGTTATGAGAAGTTTTAAAACGTTCCTCATGCTTTACTTCGGATTTTGACAGAACAGTTTCTTCCGGAACTGTTTCGAGAGTCTAAAATTTCTTAACTAATTCATCAGTAATTAATTCTAAATTATTTAGCGATATGCAAGAGCTCACATAAGAAGTAAGTAATGCTGTTCCTGAAATGATCCAACCTAATTTTGAACGAACAGCAGTTGGAAGTTCTTGGTTTTGTTTAATTGGTTCACCCAAAACAAGTGACATGAAAACATTGACTCCTAGAAGAATATCTATTGCAGCAGATTCATAAAATGTAGGATCCGCCAAAATTAGATCACTGAAAGAATTCACAATATTTGATGGTAATGATACATGTGGTAAGTTTCCACAAACCTTATCTATAACAACAAAATGCGGTTGATCCTAGGCACGATATCTCGATATTTGCCTTTTTTCTATCCAGAAGAACTTTTGAAAGACAACTCTCAGTAATGAAGTTTGCCTGTGAGCCAGAATCCAACAAGGCTCGACATTGTACAAAATTACCTAGTGCGTCATGAACCTTAATTGCAGCAATGCACAACAAAACTTCCTTGTTTATAGTTTCACTCTTCACAAAATTAGAGTGGAGTGTATCTGATTAAAATTATTTGAAAGGTTATCTGGGACAGTATAATATGTCATATTTTGAGGAGTAAATACCCTTGCATGAACGGACAATGCATTTCCATAATTATCAGTAGCAGTTAAACTAACATCTCGGGATTTCGTGAAATGCAATAATGAATGATGATTATTATGACACGTTTTGGATCTACTCAAGCTTTTACAAGCCTTAGCATTATGCACATTAGATAAACAATTAAAACAAAGTGTATTAAATTTCACAAAATTGAATCGCTTGCTAACAGGCAATTTACCGAATTGATCACACTTATATAACTAATGATTTTTCTTACAATAAGGACAATTTGTAGTAGTTTCTAAAACTAACGATGCGACTTTAGGACTTATCCTTCTTTCCTCCAAATTGGTTTTACTGTTGTGAAGTGTTCTAGCATGTTCCTTTAGAAACGTAAGTAATTCGTTTAATGTTCCTAGTTGGTCGCCTTTTAAGAGTCTCACCAAATGCGTGTATTTTTATCCAATTTTTCTACAAGTAAATCAGTTACCAATGTGTCACCAAAGCCTTCGGTCCTTTGTTGTAGAACATTTAGGGAACGAATGCATTCATTTGTGACGTCAACAAGATTCAAAATAGCGTCCGCTGAATCAGAAACACTTGGATGCGTAACAAGCTTCTTAATTAATGAATTCACCAGTTCACCATTATTCGAAAATCTATCTTCGAGTAAATCCCACGCAATTTTGTTATTTGAATCTGAAATGGGCAGAGCTTGAATTATTTTCAGAGTTTCAGTCTTACAAGATCTCTTTAAGATATTGAAGCCTTTGAGCGTCTGATACAATTGACATTATTGTGTACACTGGCCTTAAAAAGATCGCTAAATGTAAGCCATGGATCTAAATTTCCATTAAAGGTAGGTAAAGTTAATTTCGGAAGTTTTAATTCTGTAGTACCTGATTTAACACTAAGTGAACTAACATTATCAAGGCGAGAACCCTTTCGTTCTAAACCCAAGTAGAGATCATCAATTGTATTTTGAACTATTTGATATTCTTCAACATAGGTATCAACGTTCTTTGCCTCACATGTTACATAAATGTTATCAAAATCGCGTAAAACATCTGCACTTGAAATATTCAGTTTCTTTTTAAAAAGTTCGATTTTTGCTTCATCGACTTTAGCTTTTTCAGAATTAATTTTATAATTTTATCTTTCAATTTCGTTAAATTCCCTTTAGCGACTCGTTTCTTTACTAATAGTGATTTCATATCCATTGTGAAAAAAGAAAATTGACTTACTCTAAATGGATACAGCAGATGCGTTCTTTCAGATGAATCAGCAACAGTCCGTGGCATCAAAATTATTTGATTAATTCGAAAAATACATATTATCCATCAGTCGATGAGAAATAAATGCTCGTTGCAGAAATTAAAAAACGAAACACAAAATGCGAAACTTTGTAAACAAATCTATGAATCGAAAGCAGTAAAAATGGCGTATGCGGCGCCGCCGCACACGAAATCAAACTTGAGCAAAAGGGAATTATTGTTTCCAAAAAACTCATAAATCCTCCGGTGAAACAGGACCAAAAATGATTGATGGCGCAGCGAAGCTGCTGAATAACAAGAAGCAATGGACTGTATTGAAAATGCGACTTTATTCTCAAGCCAAAAAGAAATTGCTTTTTGAATTTTTCTTAAATTTTTTTGTCTAATTTGAATTTTTGGCGTTTGAAAAAATATAAAAATACTTCATTTTTTAATTATTTTTATGTCTTTTTTCATTAATTTTAATGAAAATTTTGTCTAAGTTTTTCATATTTTTTAAAGAATGAAAAAATGTAAAAAAAAATGGATAATGTTAAAAAAAAGTGGAAAAACGTTATGTTTTGGTAAATTTCTTATATCTTTTCATTCAAAAAGATTTTAAAATAGCAACCTATGTCCTAAAACTATGGTGTCCCATAGTATGGGATATAGGCTGCTTTCGCAAACCCAATGATAGCGTCGAAACTTATATCTTCAATTCAGTTTTTTAAGACTTTTAATTCCCTTTTACGACCCGCTTTGGTTTCGGCGCATTTTGCCCCTTTTCTTGCAATTTGCCCTTGTAACTGTTTTTCCCCATATGGGTTATTTTGAGTTGAACGCGGGATGAATTTTAAACGTTTTATATATTTTAATTTGTTTTGTGTTCCGTATTATTATTATCACTGAGTTTAAGGAGGGTGAAGAATTTGTTTTATTGTTTTAAAACTTGTAAAATTTCCAAAAGTTTATAACAGAAATATTTTTTAACGTTAGAGTTTCAATATTTAAGAAAAATAATATAGCACAATAAAATTAAGAAAATCAACTTTTAAAATAATGCTAAGAAAAATGCATATAAATTTATAAAATTTAGAAACAAAATCTGATGTGGACAGCACATTACTTCCTTGTACTGTGTGTTAAATTAGATACTTTTTTTTCCTGCATTTTATTTAAACTTATTTCCTCGAATTTCATTAGAGCTTCATTTCTCATTCAATTATTTAAATTCTCTCTTCGTAGCAAGACAAAAATACGTAAAACTCAAAACATCTTCATTAAAAACTGTAAAATACAGCAAAGCATGAAACACCAGATACAATTAATTAAAAAAATTACAATTAAAATTATAGTTTCTATTAAAAGCAACAATTCGGCCAGGGAAAAAGGAGGCAGATTTTTTCGTGCGCAACACTGAAAGTTTATTTTGCTCGCACTCGGCAAAA